>CAJPEV010001993.1:2582-48367 GCA_905338385.1 Darwinula stevensoni
GGGGGGGGGGGGGGGGGTTGGGGAACTGATTTCGCAGGCCTAGGCCCAACCCCTGGATGGATTCTTTGGCTATTACCACTCTCATATATTTTCTTCTTTCATGGAAGCAGGAGAGAAAATAAATAGCTGTATCATTCCACACCTCGGATGAAGTTTGACATGGACGGCACGTTCTGTGAGGTGATTGACTTAGCAGGCCTATAGGTAACCCTTGGACAGACGCAGAGGCCTGCTCGAATCTTGCCTGACCCATTCGCATATTCGCATCGAAGAACTTCTCGGCCCATCTTATCGAGCATCCTTTTGTTTTAGCCTGACGCGCTAGGCGTTCAAGCTATGCCGTTCGGTCATTGGTGAAGAGAAGGGCACGAGTTGGTGCGTACTGGCACGCTTGCAGATATGAATGGGTTTTATTTATTTTTCTTGCTGTGAAACAGTAGAAGATGTTCCATTGACATTTCAATATAAGGTGGCTATGTCTAATCCACTTAAGGACGATTAGGCCAATGCTCACACTTCAAACGGGAAGGTATAGCAACGGGCCGCATATACCGTTTATACGGTTTTTTCATAGACAACTGTATGGAAACTTTAGAAGAGTTTGAGAAAGGGACTGTCATTGAGTCCTTTCGCCAGAATATAAAATTAGCAATAATGTTCCCGACAGTCGAATTGGAATTATCGGCTTGAAACTCAGAAGTAATGAGCTTATGTCTGCTGCCAAACCCCCCCCCCCCCACAGATGGAGGTGTAGATGTACAGTAGTGTTTGAGTGGCTTTTGGTCCCTGAGAGCGGGGCAACAATGGGGAGTGCCGGCATGGCCGGAAGCGAGGAAAGGGACAAGGAGAAGCGTGCTGCGTGTGCATGGGGGAGGGCAGGTCGGCTCGGCGAGGGTCGTGGTGCAGCCCGTTGCATTGACTGGGACCGGATTTGGAGCCCCGTGATCGCCGTTTCGCCTTCTGGATCAGGATTCGCCTCCTTGCAACACGTGGGACTGTGATGAGACTGTGAAGAGACTCTGATTGGATTGTGATTGTTTCTCCCCACCTACACGCCGCTGCCTTGCCGCTTCTTTATCCGTATTTTATTTCCTTTTATATTTTATATCCTTGGCCTTGAGGGTATTGGCTCGTCATCTGTGGGATCATGTTGTTACCCCCCCTTTGAGTGGCCCCTTTTTACTATTTATCTTTTATAGGACTAAGTTTATAGTCTTTTATAAAAGCTCTTTCGAAAGCTTTAAATATATCATCAGGCTTAGA
The DNA here is from genome assembly GCA_905338385.1 of Darwinula stevensoni. Lineage (NCBI taxonomy): Eukaryota > Metazoa > Arthropoda > Ostracoda > Podocopida > Darwinulidae > Darwinula > Darwinula stevensoni. Next base: position 3,846 of record CAJPEV010001993.1, read on the forward strand.
GAGGGACTGATCTTTTATTGATCCACGCCCTCGGTGCAAGTGAGATTCCAACGGCACCTGGAATGGGCCACCCACATGGGTTGGCTGGGTATGCGTCACATAGGCTTACGCCATTTTCATGTACACGTTCTTTCCTCCTCAGTTATTGAAGGAAGTGTGTGTTATTGCTACGTTATTCACTCTAAAGGAATTCAGACTTCGGAGGGAGGGGGGGTGTACACGCCCTGGGGACAAATTTCGCAGGCCTAGGCCTACCCTATGGATGGATGCTGAGGCCAATACCACTCTCATGCACACTTCTCAAAGGAAACGGGATGGAGAATAAGTAGCAGTTGCCTTGCATACTACAGATACAGTTCGACATTGGCGGTACTTGCCCTGATGGGAATGATTCAGCAGGCTTATATGCAACCCTAGGACGATTGTTCAGGCCTACAACGATCTTTAGCCATCTTAGCGTTAAAACTCTCAAGTGGCTTATGCGGTTCATATGGATGCTATTACTCCTACTTTTTTGGAGATTGATATGCTATTAAGAGTGCCTTGACCATAGGCAGGAATTGAATACACCAATGGAACACAAAACGGCATAATTACAATTGTTATTTGGTGATCCTTATGCTACAAATGACATGGCGTCATTAATAATATGTTCTTTAACACCTTTATATTAAGGTGCGAGAATTGAACCCGTGAACAAATGAGGTTTGACCGCATTAGTAGGGATGAGCATCGAAAACAGATGCCTTAGATCGCTGAGAGCCGAAGTCGCGTCCATAGCGAGTGTGTTTGCCCGAAGGGCAAACAAACTCACTAGTTAGATATATAGACGATCGTGACTGACTGACGCCAATTCTAACCACGTTCCAGAAAGGTTAGAAATCTGAAACTTGGTACACAAGCACATTTTGGGATGCAGAGTTCACGAAAAATCCGACTTTTCAGGTACACGCCCTGGGGATACAAATTTTTGGGGGAAACGTTTTTCTTAAATAGACAGGGTGTTAAGAAAGTTGTGTCCCCCTGCAATATGCCAATAAACTCAGCAAAAATTTTTAAATCAGGAAATTTTGTAAATACACAATAACAAGGACAGTCAATTGATTTAGAATCACATAATTGCTTTAAATATAGCCGCTCTTGGCACGGATGACAAGGTTCTAACCACCCATGAAAACATTGACTGATTTTCGCCAGACTTCCTGTGCAATTCGCTTTGATTCTAGTTTCATGGATAGCTTGAGAGAATCCAAAGAACACTGCTTTGTAGCACACACTTTGCTCTCCAAGATGGACCAAATTGGAAAATTTAGGGTGTTCCCATTGGAGTAGTAAGGGGGCCATTGTGAAATCGAAATGAAGTTGGGGACATTCGTCCTGTCACTCCTGGGTGATCCGCGCCTTGTGAGCTGGCCCTGAGTCCTGCCGGAGTCCTCCACCGAAATATTTTGTGGCCCATGGAACCAGGCAGTCTTCCAGGATGCTTTTCCGGTAAGCTTCAGCATGACCTTCATCTTCTCAGGCTCGAAAACGAGGAGTGCGGAAATCCTGGCCAAGGCCATTACGGAAGCTGCCCCTTGATGCCGAGTGGCTTGAAAACAATCAGATTTAGATTTTAAAATTTGGTCTATCTTGGAGAGCAAAAAATAATCTACAAAACGCCATTCTTTGGATTCTCTCAAACTATACCTGAACAGAGAATGGGGAGAGAATTCCACAGGAAGACTTGCGAAAATCAGTCGATGCTTTCATGGGTCATCTGAACCTTGTCATTTGCACCAAGGGCGGCTATATTGAAAACTATTTAGTGATTCTAAATCAGTTAACTGTCCTTTTTTTGTGTATCAAAAAATTTCCTGATTTTCAAGTTTTTGCTGAGGTTATTGGCATATTGTGATGGGACACAACTTCCATAACACCCTCATTATTATGACAGGTGAGCATGCCATCCAGAGCGTGATGTCATGTGTTCGGTGTTGTAGTGGTAGAATATCTAACCCGCAACCAGGAGGTCCGGTTTCAATTCCCGGTCATTCCTAGGTTTTCTTTTGGCTTCGTTTGCCTTCCATTTCCCGTTACTCATTCCCCCTCCATAACATTATTTTTGCTTGAGTAAAACGGAGAGACATGGAAAGCTGAAACCTGGCATAGAGATGCCTATCGAAAAACAGAGGGCGCATGAAAGGCAAAAAGGAAAACTTGGTAAATATGTGCCTGATGGATAGCTGCGGAAAGAAAGAAATCTACTTTTCTAATATACAATATATGTGGAAAGATGAAACTTGGTACATAACTACCTATTGGGATGCTGCAGAAAACTTCAGCCTTTGGAAGTAAATGCCCTCTGGGCACAATTTTCGAAGGGAGATGTTTTCAACTATTTTTTGCATCAGTTAAGCTAATGAACATGGAAAGTTGAAACTTTGCATGATTGTGATTACAGAGACACATTTAAATAAAAATGCTAGATCTCGATATCCCTGGGGAATTTTTTCGAGGTGCGATGTTTTATGTTTTGAAAAAAAAATTTGTCGTGACGAATTGGACAGAAATGAAAAGGTGAAACTTGGCACACGTATAATTGACATGCTATTACTGAGCAGAGGGAGTATGCAGCTTTCATGATGCATTCCCTCCGGGCATAGCTTTGGGGGGGGGGGTCGGCTTTTCCAAACTTGTCTCTTCACCAGCGGAAAGGGTAAACGTTTAATATTGAAACGTTGTGGGAATGTAGTTAACTGATTTCAGTATTTTTAAATTGTAATTTTTGGTTAAAACGGCTCAGCGCAAATGTTTTGCAAAAGGCTAATTTTCACGATTTTTCTGATCCAGCAAAACAGAGGGCGCATGAAAGGCAAAAAGGAAAACTTGGTAAATATGTGCCTGATGGATAGCTGCGGAAAGAAAGAAATCTACTTTTCTAATATACAATATATGTGGAAAGATGAAACTTGGTACATTACAGACTATTGGGATGCTGTGTGCAGAAAAATTCAGACTTTGGAAGTTAAGACCACGGGGGCACAAATTTATTGAAACTTGGAACAAGTATAAGTGACATGATATTATCATTATTGAGTTGAAGTAGTTATTCAGCTTTCATTGTGCATCCCCTCCTGGCATAGATTTTGGGCGCGTTAGATTTTTCCAAACATCAGCGAAAAGGGAAAACGTATTATGCTGAAACGTGGCGGGTATGTATTAGGTTGGTAAGAAAGTCTTCCAACACTACGCAAATTTTACAAAATTTTATAACTCTATTGAAATGCAATTTCAGTCCACAATGTAATGACCATTGTTGTCTATGATATGTTCCCAACGCACGGGTAACTGCTCTATGCCCTTCGTCCAGAACTCTGGCGAATGCGAAGCGAAGAAACGGCCGACATCATTTTCGAGCTGTGATTGATCGTCGAAGGCCTTGTCCCGCAGGTGATTCTTGAGGGCCCGGAACAAGTGATAGTCGGAAGGGGCCAAATCCGGAGAAGACGCTGGATGGGTTAAAACATCCCAGCCCAGTTCCACAATTGTCTGGCGAGTCATCTTCGCAACATGTGGACTAGCGTTGTCATACAGAAGGAGAAATTTGTCGAGTTTAGGACGCTCTTTTTGAATGACGCCAGTCAACTTCTGAAGTTGAGCAGCGTAGACGACGGCAGTCACGGTGGTACCGGCTTGCAGGAGCTCATAGTACAACATTCCTTCTGAATCCCACCAGCAACAGAGAACAACCTTCTTCTCGTGGAACCCTGGTTTCGGTTCGTGTGGCAGCAATTCTCCTCGTGGAAGCCACTGACGCTTGCGAGTATATGTTGACGTAGAGGACCCAGCTCTCATCTCCATTAACGATTTCCTTCAGAAGGTCCTAGTAGATGGGGCGAAGAGTTGCTCGTTCTATCGTAGCCATGAGTTCCAACTAGTGGCAGCAGCCGCCTTATATACCCCGAGGGCAGAAGCTTCGAGAACATTCCAGCAGATACAAATGCAAAGCCCCGTCCATCATTCCTTTCAAAAATTTAATAAATAGTTTTAGAAAGTGTTGCAAGACTTTCTTTCCAACACAATAGTTTTCTGAGGATTGATTTCCATTTAAAAAAAAAGTAATTTTCGGTTAAAACGCCTGAGAGCACATATATTGCAAACGGGGTATTTTCTTGAATTTTCCCGATCCAACAAAAAAGAGGGAGCTTGAAAGTTTAAACCTGCCAAAGGAGAACCTGATGGATAGCTGAGTAAAAAGTCTTCTTTTATTATATATAGAGGATCGTGAGTAGCTGACTGATTAAGTCACTATTCGCATGCGGTGTTCAGGAAAAATTCTACTTTGATGATATGATACATGCCATGGAGGCAAACCTTTTTGGGAAAAATACTTTCAAATCGTTGTCTTCGCTTCAATCAAACGTTGGCACGTGGAAAGTTGAAACTTGGCAAGAACGTGACTGCTGACGCACTGAGCTAAGGAAAAATAACAAATTTACAAATATTGGAATTTTGGGGGGATATTGGATTTCTTGGGGACGTTATGTTTTCAAAGAATGTTTAACATCTTAGCGAATCGGGCAGAAATATAAAAGCAGCAGCTGCACACGCATAACGGATGTGATGTTGATTTAAGAAAAAATTCAGCTTTTGTTGTGCATAGTCCATATGCCACATATTGCAATGGGGACGTACTTTAAATACGTGTTTCCCATTTCGCAAAAAATGAATTAATGAATAACCATCCAAGGTAATGGAGCGCCGAATGCGCGACCACAGCGAGTTTGTTTGCCCGAAGGGCAAACAAACTCGCTAGTATTAGATATGCATTTTACCGAATCACCTAACCATGAAGGAGAAATCGTGTGATGGTGGGTGTGGTCTCATTGATCGTCATGTTCTAAAACCCTGCACAAAATATGTTAGTTGAATAATTATTTTAAAATTTCATTAATTTTATTCATGTTGCCTTTTTAGTGCTCTCTCCTGGATCGGACTAGGCATTCTCTCCTATGTCAACATATATCTGATTGCTAATTGCATTTTTCTTAATGCTAATTAACAATTATCCATGAGGGAAAGACTACCAACCCTTCGTTTAGTGCCTGTGATATGTCAATCGTAAGCTCTTGGTGAGTAGCTTGCGTTGGTGCATCTTTTAGTTACGAAAGATGATGAAATCAGTAGTAATTTTAATGTGTAGTCACATTGAACGAAGGGCTAGAGTGCCCATTTTCATTGGAATCGATACCCTTATGTGTAGTGATAGGCAGGGGAATTTCATGTGCTGGGTTCCGTGGTGTAATCGTAGCGCACTAGACCACAAAACGGGAGGCTTAGGTTTAAGTCCCAGTCGTCCCGGTGTTTTTTTTGTCCAGTCCCGGCACCCTCCCCTTCCTTTGGTCCTCATGACATATGCCCCAAAGAAAAACTCAACCCTCAAACTCTTTCACGCACTGATTTTGCGTTTTTGCCACATACCCGAACTAAGCTCAGAGAGAACAGGAAGAAGGCACATCAAGCGATCCGCATTCCTTCTATGTTTGACCGAATGAGCGAGAAAGTCAGCCTAATTTGGGGGTTCCCAAAACAGACTGACTTCCTAATTCTTTGACCTTTGATCAAACTAGAGGAAAAAAAATTGAAGTCTACTAACCATGCCAGCGCTAAGAATGGCCTCACCAGGACAACAAAGACTGGACCAGAAGGGCGTAATAAAACCTGACTCGAGTACAATGACCATGCCTGGGAAGGACATAGCACAGCTACCAGACGCCCAGGAGAGGCGCCGAACATCCCTGCTATTGAATGTCCAAGTAAAACATAACCTTTACATGAGCACATTATATGGCCCACTCATACCTCAACTCTCTCGGTTGAAACACATATATCTATAGCATATTCATACAGTATTTTCATGTGATATATATCTTACAACATTTCGCGGGTAGTCCACTCCACCACAGGTCACTACGTTCCGCCAGCCGCTGGAAGCGGATAGAGGTACATTCTGATAGTGTATTCGCCTGCACCAAACCAGAAAACCTGATTGCAAACCGAGCTGCCCGCTAAATCCGCGTTTCAGATCGATCCAATAGAGTTCATCCGCATCCTGTGCCTAGCTCTAAATCATCCCTTTTATCCAATACCTGGATGTTCGAAACTTCAACAACGTGCCTCACTTGAATGCTACACGGCGTGTGTATCTGAGAATTAGCATACATCCAGTTGAGGGTTCCCTGATGACGTGAGGCATCCCCTATTATTCATTGAAAGTGTGGAACTTTGATATTCAAACGTTATTTCTTTAATAATTAACTTTCTCTTACGGTTAATTACAAATTAGACCTGAATTATTGATGTCTGTTGAAACGTTGTTACCAGCGAAGCTGATCCCGCGGGACGCGGGTGTGGTCTAGTTTACTTATATTACCCTCTACGCCGAGATCCAAATCGTTTATGTAGACCAAAAACAGAAGCAGTCCATAGACCGAGCCTTCGGGGACACCGTTTGCGACTCCGACCTCCTTCGACGCTTCCCCATTTACAATTACTCCTTGCTCTCTTCCTGCAAAGCAGCTACTGATCTATCGCTTGTTCGACCCTGGATCCCGTGCGCCTCCGGTTTAACCCGCAACCTTTGTGAGGAATGGTATCGAAAGGTTTCGCGAAATCTAAATAGACGATATCCACGGGATTCCCCTCATCCCTCTCTTCCGTCGCCCAATCGTAGAATTCCAGCAATTTTGGTGAGACAGTTTCGATGCCTCCTAAAGCCGTGTTGAGATTCCCGAATGGGGGCGTTTTCTTCGAGAAAATCCAAAAGGAGGTCCCTTAGGATACTCTCCATGATCTTCCCTGGGATACTCGTGACACTAATTACCGGTCTGTAATTTCCTGGATTACCCTTTTCAACCTTCTTAAAGACCGGTACGACGCTTGATAGTCTCAAGCCCTTATGTACTTCCTCGCGCGAAGAGCTGCTTTCAAATATGATTCTTAGCGGTACCGATATTTCTCACGCGGTATCCTTGATGACTCCAGCAGGAATCCCATCGCAGCCGGTTGCCTTGCCCACCTGTAACTTCCCCATCCTACACACGATCGTCTCCTCGTTGATTGAAACATCCACGATGCGCGCTGAAGTCACCTCCTCCAAAGTCAGTGCCGAGCCTGATTGGACAGTGAAAACGGAAGCGAAGAACTCGCTAGGTGTACTGGTCATATCCTTATTACTTGCAATGAACTCCCTCTTTTCGTTCTTTAGCGGGCCAATCTACTGTTGACACCTACCACTAGCATACCTATAAAAAGACTTAAGGTTCTTTTAGCATCGCTTGCTTGCGGTTTTTCGACCTCCCGTCTCGCAGATCTAATTTCCCGTTATAAGGTCCGCGTGATGGTCATGTATTCATCATAGTCCCTTCTCTCTCGTGCGCTTGTACGCATCCCATTTCCACTTTTATCCCTGATGAGAACTATGATTTTACTAGTAAACCAGACCAGTTGCCTTCCCGATTTGATGGATTTCTTGGGGATGCATTCCTCTATAAAGCCCTGCAATAAAGTCTTGAACTTCCCCCAATTGCTCCACTACTGTCATCCCATGGAACCGCAACTCTCATTCGATGCCTAAAAACGCATTCGCGCAGTCTCTCGGAATTAGCCGTAATATAGTTGTACGAAACCATTGTCAGTCTAGAGTTATTCTTCCTCTGCTTGATGAGCCGAATCTCTCAAGGTATCACGTACTTTTACGTCCAGTACCAGATTCGAAACTAAATCCTATGAAGCTTCCTTGCGAGTCGGATGATTAACGTAATGAACAAGAAGAGCATTTCGATCCGCAACGGGGAATTCCCTATCTCTTTCGCTACCCCCTCCCAGCACCGACCAATCTATGTTAGGCATATAAAAATCCCTGAAGAGCAATTCCGGCTTCGAGATCTCGCTGATCCTACGCAATAGTGCAATATAAGCTTATTGATCCTCGAGGGAAGAGTTTCGGGGCCTATGGCAAATTCCTAACACGATCTTCCAGTTGCCCCACCGATCTCGCACCATAAGTGTTCGATTGCTCCACAGTTAGCCAAGGAGAGATCTTTTCTGACGCGAACGTCCAGTTTAGTTGTAGCGTACTGCACGACTCCTCCCCCCTATCTACCAAGCTTATCCTTCCACAAGATGTCGTACCCTTCTATCTCAAATTCCTTATCCGAAATGTGGTAATCACCCCTTAGACTCGGTTATTCCGATGACATCGAATCCGTTGTCAGTGCCCTCCCCCTGAGCTCGTATATTTTATTACGTAAGCTGCGTGCATTCAAGTAGAAACACTTCATTTTTCGCTGTCTATCCTGCACACCAGTACGCGGCTGTCTAAAACTGCTCGTTGTGGCTGTCCCTTGCTAGTGATCCCTTGCCCCCTAACTACAACCCTAAAAAAGGCTCATTTTCCTCATGATAGCCAATGCGACTGCTACAGCTCCTTCTTTCGAGAAATGTTCTCCGTCCATAGCCATCGGACCTTTACAGTGACTCAAAGCCTCCCTATTGTCTAGAAACACTGCCCCATCTGCGATACATAACTTCTTCAACCTGTCATTAACCTCTTCCGACCTGGACCACGTGGTTCCTCCCCTGTCTAGCCGGCTCGGGATCGCGCATTCCGTAACCCGCACCCCCGATCTTGCCTCTCGACACGCTCTAATAGCCTGCCTCAACCTGCCATGATGAGTTCAGAGCCAGACTTGGGATTATCGTTGGTCCCAACGTGAAGGATCACCGACACTTCTTCGGCTGACTCGGAGCTATCAGCAGGGAAGTGACTGAAAGAAACCTAAACTCCTGAATCGTTATCCTTTCTCTCCTTCAGAATGCCTGATGTTCGAGTCACCGACGATTACAAGAACCCGAGTTTTCCCTCTCCCTTTCAACACAGCCTGAGCTTGTATTCCCGACCTCACACCTGTTCCCACCATGCCCTCGGTTCCGTCATCCAAGTTGACCTCCCTCAACCCGAGAAACTTGCTTTGTGTCTTAATGACTGCCTCCTAGGATCGTTAACCATCGCCCCTTTACGACCTGAGCCCAATTCCTAGCAACCTGGGAGTCAGTACTAGACGCACTGTCAAAGGACGAAAGGGCCGCCCTCACAGTAAAGTCCGTAAGACTTGGGAACCCCCAGCGTGCCTCCTCCACCCTAACTAGCCGCGCCACTAAATTATCCATCTGAATCTCGCCCAACTCCTTCCTGATCCCTCTCATCTCCCGGACGCTAATGATCCTACCCGATAGCTCCCATAGTCGCTCCTCCAAGCTACAAACTTTCGCATACCGCACGCTCACTAGTCCCACCAACCCAATCCCGCATCGAACGTATCTATACATCCTAGACATTTTAATGTTATCAATCCCCATTGAAACTTCAACTTAGACGTATACATTGCAATACTTCACATTAGATGTGACACGGTAAGCCTGTCCTAGTCCTTGTAGTAAAATGAATACTACGAGTAATGCGCTGAACTAATTGAAATAATAAGCTTTTAGATACTGATACAATGTGAAGTTGGAGGTAGCTATCAAAAAACTCATGAATATTGCTAAGAAGTAGCCAAATAAGAAGTATCTCACGACTAAGCTGTCAGAACCTAAGGAGTATCCTCCAACACGTCCTCACGCAATGAACGTTCGACCAAGTCCCAGCAAATAAAAACATTGGCATTATTATGCTGTTCTCATTACAAAATCAATCCTATTGCCGTCACTAACAATGTAGTGGTAGTACTTCATAAGTGATATTTTCATGGTAATTAAAATATATTAAATGGGCCTATATAGTATCTAATAAATATAGACGATCGTGACCGACAGACTGACACTAATTCTAACCATGTTCTAGAAAGGTTAGAAATCTGAAACTTGGTACACATGTACCTGTTGGGATGCAGAGTTCAGAAAAAATCCAAATTTGGAGGTACATGCCCAATGAGTACACATTTTGGGGGGGGGGAAACGATTTTCTTTAATATATTTTGTGACAGGGAAGGATGGGATTCAGAGAGGCAACTGGATGTGCTGGGTTAGATGGTGTAGTTGTCGCATGTCTGACTGGCACTCAGGAGGTCCCGGTTGAATTCCTGGCCATTCCTAGCCAATTGTTTGGCTTCTTTTGCCTTCCATGTCCCGTTACTCATTCCTCCTCCATTACATTATTTTTCCTTGAGTTAAATGTAGAGACATGGAAATCTAAAACCTGGCATGGAGATGCCAAGAGACGATTAGGTTCAGGAAAAAGGCAAAATTTTAGATCCATGCCTTTGGGGAATATTTTCAAGACCAGACGTTTTCAAGTATTTTTGTACTGGCGCATTGAGATAGTCTGGAAAGATGAAACTTGGTACATAACTATCTATTGGGATGCTGCAGGAAACTTCAACCTTTGGAAGTAAATGCCCAGGGGGCACAATTTTCGAAGAGAGATGCTTTCAACAATTTTTTTTCCATCAGTTAAACTCTTCAACAAGGAAAGCTGAAACGTTGCAAGAATGTGACTGCTGAGACAAGGAGTTAAAGAAAAATGTTAAGTCTCCAATCCCCTGTGGGAATTTTTTCGAGGGACGATGTTTTAAAAAGTAATTGTCATGGCGAATTGGGCGAAAATGGAATGGTGAAACTTGCAACACATATCGCGACTGACGATCGTGACTGACTGACGCTAATTCTAACCATGTTCTAGAAGGGATAGAAATCTAAAATTGGTACACATGTACCTTATGGGGTGCAGAGTTCAGAAAACATCCGACTTTGGAAGTTCATGCCCGGCGGGTACAAATTTTTGGGGGGAGAAGTTTTTTAAAAATATATTTCGTGATGGATAAGGATGTCATCGTAAACTACTAATTTGTGTATTTGTATCGTTGGTGTAGTGGTTGCATATCGGACCGGAAATCGGGAGACCAGGGTTCAATTCCCGGTCATTACGTGCCCTTTTCTTGGCTTCTCATGCTTTCCATGTCCCGTTGCTTGAATAAAACAGAGATACATGGAAAGCTGAAACGTGGAATGGACGTGCTTACCGACACGATGAGTACAGGAAAAATGGCAAATTTTATATCCATGCCAATGGGGGCATATTTTCTGGGGCTAAATATTTCAAGTATTTTCTTTTTGTCGTGGAGTATTGAGCTAGTGTGGAAAGATGAAACGTGGTACATAATTACCTACCGGGATGCTGCCTGCAGAAAAATTCAAACTTTGGAATGAAATGCCGTGGGGGCATGCATTTCAAAGGGAGATGTTTTCGCATAATTTTTTTTTGCATTGGTTAAACCGATGGACATGGAAAGCTGAAACTTTGCATGAATGTGGCTACTGAGACGAGGAGTTAAAGAAAATGTTAAGTCTTGATTCATCCCCGGGGGAAAAGTTCACGAGGGGCGATGTTTAAAAAAAGAAGAAATTGTCGTAGCGAATTGGTCAGAAATGGAAAGGTGAAACTTGGCACACGTATAAGTGACGTGATATTATTGAGTAGAGGGAGTATTCAGCTTTCATTGTGCATCCCCTCCTGGCAAAACTTTTGGGTGGGTCGGCTTTTCCAAACATGATTTTTCAACAGCGAAAAGGACAAACGTATAATATTAAAACTTTGTGGGCATGCTGTTCACTGAGGTTTGATTTCGATAGAAATGGTACATTTCGGTGAAAACGCCCGAGGGCACATATTTTGCAAATTTTCATGAATTTTCTGATCCAGCAAAACAGAGGGTGCTAGAAAGTTTAAACTTGGCAAAGAAGTACATGATGAATAGCTGAGTAAAGAAAAAATTCTACTTTAATCTAATATACAGGGTGGGTCAAGAAAACCGGTCCTCTTCTTTGAGACCTTTTATTGACAAGAAAAAATGCAAGAAAAAAAATTCAAACCTGACTACGCGGAACTTCAATCAATTCTCTGTCTCGTGCTATAAAGTTTTTTCTAGATATTTCAAGAGAAAGCATAAAATTCAGCACTTGAAAAAAATTTGCCATGCAGAAAAATCGTTTTTCCATGTGCATTTCCTTGCATCACCTGGTGGAGTCACGAGCCAGTTGCCGGCTTCGCTGGTGCGCCCATCAAGCACCCCTCATTCCTATGACATTTCTCCCCTGCCCCCTTTATTCTCGCTAGACCAGTTTCAGTTCCCCCTCCCTCATCAAATGCTCAATCTGCCTATTCTTCATTCTTTCCATTTTTCATTCTTTTGATCAGCCAGCAATGAGCGTGCTAGCTTCGCCCTTCGGCCTTGAGCAACTTCTTGGCTGATGGCGTGATCGGCAGCTGCTCACTCCGCGGTCACCAGTTCTTGTCTGCGTTTCTTTGTCTTTTTTGTTTATTGTGATTTTATTCATATTCTTGACTTGATAAATTCATTATAACTTTTTTTTTGCCCATCCAGAATGGTTTTAACCGATAGTGACAAGTGCATTATCCAAGCACTTCGCGAAGAAAAAGGATACTCCCTGAACAAGATTCTTCAAGAGTATCCCAGCCGACAGTGGAAGAAGAGTACCGTCATTGATTTTCTGAAAAAACTGAGAGTTACTGGAAGCGGGAAACGTCGACCTGGAAGTGGCCGCCCAAAAACTGTTAGGACTGATGAAAATGTCCAAGCAGTTGAAGATTTGATTCTAAGCCAGGAAGGACGACCAGGGACTAGCATGAGTGTGCGACAAGTGGCCAAAGAAACTGGCATAGACCGTTCATCTGTGCGTCGAATTGTAAAAAAAGACTTGAATCTGAAAGCTTTCAAGAGAGTGACCGTCCAAGAACTGTCAGTGCCAGCGAAGAAGAAACGCCTGGACCGTTGCAAACGTCTTCTTGAGCGCTTTCCAACACCGGAGTCAGTGAAAAAAATTTGGTTCTCAGATGAAAAACGTTTCACTGTTGTTACGCCGCGTAACACACAAAATGACCGCGTGCATGCTGCTGTGAAAAAGAAGTCTGAAATTGTTCCTGAGAGACTGCTGCGAGAGAGGAGCTACTTCTCTGAATCAGTGATGGTTTCCTTGGCAGTGTCTTCGCGTGGAAAAACTAAGATTTTCTTCATTCCCCGAGGTGTGAAGATAAACTCTCAGAACTACCGTGAAGAACTTCTTTCAGAAATGCTGCCCGAAATTGAAATGTGATGCACGATTACACCTTCATGCAAGACGGTGCTCCTGCCCATACCGCTCTGGCAACAATTCAGTGGCTTCGTGAAAACTGTCCTGATTTCATCGAACCTGAAAATTGGCCGCCCAATAGCCCTGACTTAAACCCAGTCGATTATTTTGTGTGGTCCGCGTTGGAAAGTGATGGATTCCTTGGCAGTGTCTTCGCGTGGAAAAACTAAGATTTTCTTCATTCCCCGAGGTGTGAAGATAAACTCTCAGAACTACCGTGAAGAACTTCTTTCAGAAATGCTGCCCGAAATTGAAGATGTGATGCACGATTACACCTTCATGCAAGACGGTGCTCCTGCCCATACCGCTCTGGCAACAATTCAGTGGCTTCGTGAAAACTGTCCTGATTTCATCGAACCTGAAAATTGGCCGCCCAATAGCCCTGACTTAAACCCAGTCGATTATTTTGTGTGGTCCGCGTTGGAAGAGAAAGTGTATCGCGGGCAAAAAATCCGGTGTGTCGCTGAACTGAAGAACGAATCCTGGTAGCATGGGAAGAACTTTCACAGGGCTCAATTGCCACTGCCATCCTCAAGTGGAAAGGGAGATTGAAGGCAGTTATTCGGCAGAAAGGTGGCCATATTGAGCCATACGTCAAACGATGAGCTGGTGCTAAACTTGTGTTGGTTTTGTATTTCTTGTCTTTGAACGTGAAAAGGCTCTGTGTTTGGTAAAAAAGCGTGATTTTCAAATTTTTTCAGCGGAAAGTTTTTTTCCAATCAATTTACCTCCTGTGTTTTTCGACGGAACTCAATTGCAAATGATATCATTGGAAAGGGAATGAAATGAACTTTCATTTCATTTTTGTTAAATTCTTCTAGCTCAATTTGGGACCGAGATATAAGGTTTCAAAGTAGTGGACCGGTTTTTTTGGACGCACCCTGTATATAGACGATCGTGACTGACTGGCTGGCTGGCTGACTGACGAAAATTCTAACCATGTTCTAGAAGGGTTAGAAATCTGAAAATTGGTATACATGTACCTTTTGGGATGCAGAGTTCAGAAAAAATCCGACATTGGAGGTACATGCCCTGGGGGTACGATTTTTTTGGGGGAAATGTTTTTTTCAATATATTTTATGACAGATGAGGATGGCATTGAGAGAGTCAACTGGACGTGCTGGGATCGGTGGTGTAGTAGTAGCATCTCTGACTGCCAATGAAAAGGTCCGGGTTTAATTCCCTCTCATTCCCTGACTTTTTTTTTAGCGTTTTTTGCCTTCCATGTCCCGTCACTCAAAACCCCTCCATAACATTATTTTTCCTTAAGTAAAATGGAGAGTCATGGAAAGCTGAAACTTGGCATGGACGTGCCTAATGAGACGATGTGTTCAGGAAAGATGCAAAATTTCAGATTCATACCCTGGGGGCATATTTTTGTGAGCCGACTTTTTCAACTACATTTTTGTCCTCGCGTATTAAGCGGAGTGGAAATATGAAACTTGTTACTTAACACCCTATTGGGATGCTGCAGAAGACTTCAGACTTCAGAAGTTAATGTCCTGGGGGCACACATTTCACTAATTTATTGCATCTGGTAATCTGGTGAACATGGAAAAATGAAACTTTGTATGAATGTGACTACTAAGACAAAGAGTTAAATAAAAATCTTAAGTCTCCATACATCCCATGGGGGATTTATTTTCGAGGTGCGATGTTTTGAAAAAGAAATTGGCATGGCGAATTTTAAAGAAATGAAAAGGTGAAACTTGGCACATGTATACTGACATGATATTACTGAGCTGAGAGAGTATTCAGCTTTCACGGGGCATCCCATATGGGCAAAGCTTTTGGTTGGGTCGGCTTTTTAAAGCATGTTTTTTCACCAGCGAAAATGCCAATGTATAATATTGAAACATTGGGGACATGTAGTTCACCGGGCAGACATAGAAATGTAGATGGTTCTAGTATCACTGATGTTATGTTGATTAAAGGAAAAATGAAATTTTTTTTAAACGTCTCCTCAGAGCACAGATTTTGGGTGGGTCGCTTTTCCAAAGACATTTTTTTCAGCCAGTAAAAAGGTGAAATATATAAGGTTGAAAATGGGTGGTATGGAGTTCCCTGAGCGTACATTTTAAAAGAAAAAAAATTCGTTAAAACCCATTAGTGTACGTTTTTCAGTCCCATTTTCCTCTTTTTTCGACCCAACGAAACAGAGACAGAAAATTAAAACTTCCCTTAGAAGTACCTGTTTGATGGCGGAGTACAGGAAAAATCATCATTTTGAAATATGTCTCCTTAGCGTAGATTATTGGAGGGAAGTTTTTCAAAATGTATTCTCCACCCTTACAAAAAGGGACACAAGAAAACAATTTAAATTAGGCACACAGAATCATAGAGGTAATGATCTTGATTAAGAATATCAAGACATTCGACCCCATGTGTCACGTATTTTAATGCGGACGTACATGTTTTACGTACGTGCTTCCCCTTTCGCAAAAAAATTGAATAAATTAATCACTATCCAAGGTAAGGAGCGCCGAAGGCTCGACCGTAGCGAGTTTGTTTGCCCGAAGGACTAATAAATTCACTAGTTTTATATATAGATGATCGTGAGTAGCTGACTGACTGACATAAGTAGCTATTCATATAATGAGTTCAGAAAAAATTATACTTTGGTGATACACGCCATAGGGGCACATCTTTTCGGGAACATATTTTCAAATTGTTATCTTTGCTTCAATCAAACAGAGACCCATGGACAGCTGTATCATGGCAAGAACGTGACTGGTGAAGCACTCAGTTTAAATGTCAAATGTCAATTTTCCAAATTATTTTTTTGGGAAACGTATGTGGCTGAAACTGGGTGGCATGTAGTTCCCTGATTCTATATTTCAGAATAATAATAAAAAATTCGTTTAAAAAAAGCAGGACACCTTTTTTAAGCCCCATTTTCGTGAATTATTTTTCGATCCAACGAAACAGAAACAGAAAATTTAAAATTCCCTCAGAAGTACCTGTTTGATGGCTGAGTAGAGGAGAAATTCTAATTTTTAAGTATGTATCCTTAGCGTAGATTATTGGAGGGAAGTTTTTCAAAATATATTCTCCACCCTTACCAAGAGGGACACAAGAAAAGGTTTCAAGTTGGGCACACATACAATCGCATTGGTAAGGATTTTTGATAAAAATTAAGAATTTCGACCCCATATGTCACGTATTTCAATGGGGACGTACTTTAAATACGTGTTCGCCATTTCCCAAGGAATATATGAATTAACCACTATCCAAGGTATCCAAGGTATCCAGCGCCGATGGTGCGACCATAGGGAGTTTCTTTGCTGGAAGGGCAAAAAAAATCACTGGTCTAATTAATATAGACGATCGTGACCGACTGACTGACGCTAATTCTAACCATCTTCTAGAAAGGTTAGAAATCTGAAAAACTTGGTACACATGTACCTGTTGGGATGCAGAGTTCAGAAAAAATCCAAATTTGGAGGTACATGCCCAATGAGTACAAATTTTGCGGGGGGAAACGCTCTTCTTTAATATATTTTGTGACAGATAAGGATGGGATTCAGAGGGGCAACTGGATGGGCTGGGTTAGATGGTGTAGTTGTCGCATGTCTGACTGGCACTCAGGAGGTCCCGGTTGAATTCCTGGCCATTCCTAGCCAATTGTTTGGCTTCTTTTGCCTTCCATGTCCCGTTACTCATTCCTCCTCCATTACATTATTTTTACTTGAGTTAAATGTAGAGACATGGAAATCTAAAACCTGGCATGGAGATGCCAGGAGACGATTAGGTTCAGGAAAAATGCAAAATTTTAGATCCATGCCTTTGGGAATATTTTCAAGACCAGACGTTTTAAAGTATTTTTGTACTGGCGCATTGAGATAGTCTGGAGAGATGAAACTTGGTACATAACTATCTATTGGGATGCTGCAGGAAACTTCAACCTTTGGAAGTAAATGCCCCGGGGGCACAATTTTCGAAGAGACATGCTTTCAACAATTTTTTTTGCATTAGTTAAGATGTTGAACATGGAAAGCTGAAACGTTGCAAGAATGTGACTGCTGAGACAAGGAGTTAAAGAAAAATGTTTAGTCTCCAATCCCATGTGGGAATTTTTTCGAGGGACTATGTTTTAAAAAGAAATTGTCGTGGCGAATTGGACCAAAATGGAATAGTGAAACTTGCAACACCTATGAGTTACATGATATTATTGAGTTGAGGGAGTATTCAGCTTTCATGGTGCATCCCCTCCGGGCATAGTTTTTGGATGGAAAAAATATTTTTGAGATTTGATATTTGGCATTTGAGCTCAGTGCGTCAAAGGTCACGTTCTTGCCAAGTTTCAGCTTTCATGGTGCATCCCCTCCGGGCATAGTTTTTGGATGGATCTGCTTTTCCAAATATGTGTTTTCAACAGGGAAAAAGGCAATCACAAAATATTAAGATTTTGTGGGCATGTACTTCACTCAGGATGGATTTCGATAAAAAAAAATATACTTTTCTATTAAAACGGCTCTGAGCATATATATAAAGAAAGGCGTATTTTCCTAAATGTTCTGATTCAGCCAAACATTAGGCGTTAGAAAGTTTAAACTTATCAAAGAAGTAGCTGATGTAGTGCTGAGTAAATAAAAAATCATATTTCATCATAAACTGGCGTATTTGCCCTTCGGGCCAAGAGACAAGGTGTACATGAGGGCATGTACCTCCAACGTTGGATTTTCCCCGAACTCTGCATCCCAAAAGCTACATGTGTACCACGTTTCTTTTTTCTAACTTCTCTAAAACATGGTTAGAGTTAGCGTCAGTCAGTCAGTCACGATCGTCTATACATATTAGATAGATGACCGTGAGTAGCTGACTGTCTAACATGAGTAGCTATTCGCATCCTGAGCTTAGAAAGAAAATTCTACTATGGTGAGAAATGCCATAGAGGCACATATTTTCGGGGAGTAAATTTTCAAATGGTTTTCTCCATTTCCTTAATACGGAGACATATAGAAAGCTGAAACTTGGCAAGAACGTGACCTTTGACGCACTGAGCTCAAATGCCAAATATCAAATCTCAAAAATATTTTCTGGTTCATATTTCTTGGGGACGTACCTTTTTCAGATAATTTTTCATATCCTACCGAAACGGGCAGAAATAGAAATGTTGCTGGGGCACTTATAATGGACGTGATGTTGATATAAGGGCAATTTCAAATTTTCTTGTGCGTCTCCCCAGAGCACAGTTTTCGGATGGGTCGCTATTCCAAATACATATTTTCCGCCAGCACAAAGGGGAAACGTATTCGGCTGAAAGTGGGTGGCATGGAGTTCATTCAGCGTAAATTTCAAAAGGGAAAACATTTCGTTGAAACCCATTAGGGCACTTTTTTCTGTCCCATTTTCCTGATTTTTTTTATCCAACGAAACCAGAGCAGATAATTTAAACTCCCTTCCGATGTACCTATTTGATGGCTGAGTACAACAATCATAATTTTGAATTGTGTCTCCTAAGCGTAGATTATAGGAGGGAAGTATTTTTTAATGTTTTCTCCACCCATACGAAAAGGAATACAAGAAAAGATTTCGAGTTAGGCACGCTAGAAATAATAGAAGTAAGGGTTTTGATAAAAATGATGACTTTCGTCCCCATATGTCACGTGTTTCAATGCGGACGTACTTTAAATACGTGTTTACCATTTCGCAAAAAAATAATGAATTAATCACTATCGAAGGTAATGGAGCGCCGAAGGCGCGACTATAGCGAATTTGTTTGCCCGGAGAGGAAACAAACTCGCTAGTATATACACTCAATCTCCACAAAATTAGAGATATCCCTACATTCAACTTTCCATGCTGCTACAGCGTAACGTAACATAGGTTGAGTAGGTTAGGTTGTGACCTAAGCAGCCCTGCTTTAGTGTGTGTTTTGACTGCAGAATGGGCAAATCAACAGACCTCAGCGACTTTGAACGTGGAACGGTCGTTGGTGCCAGACTAGCTGGTTTGAGTATCGCGGAAACCGTCCAACTGCTATGCTTTTCACGTGCTACGGTTTCACGGGTATACCGTGAATGGTGTGATAAGCGAAAAACAACAGCTGCAAGGGCTTCCTGTGGACGGCCGAGCCTCATTGATGCTCGAGGTCAGAGAAGGCTGCCACGTATCGTTTTGACCGACAGGCGGGCTACAGTACGCCAAATCAAGGCAAAATTCAACGCTTGTGTCGCGAAAAGTATATCCTTGCACACAACCCGTCGCACCTCAGCGCGGATGGGCTACAACAGCAGACCTGTTCGGGTGCCAATGTTTTCGGACAAAAACAGGAAAGCGAGACTTCTCTGGACAAAAGAGCATCGTCACTGGACCATTGCTGAGTGGAAAAAGGTTGCGTGGTCAGATGAATCCCGGTTCCAGTTGCATTTCGCCGATGGGAGGATGCGAATGTGGCGCAGGAAACATGAATCCATGGACCCCCTCCTGTTTGGTATCAACATTACAGGCTGGTGGCGGCTCTGTGATGGTGTGGGGTATGTTCTGTTGGCAAACCCTAGGTCCCCTCATACCCCTGGAAGGTCGTCATGACAGTACGGCATACCTTAACATCGCTGCTGATCAGGTCCATTTCCTTTGGAATGAAATGCCGTGGGGGCATGAATTTCAAAGGTAGATGTTTTCACAGAATTTTTTTGCATTAGTTAAACCGATGGACATGGAAAGGTGAAACTTGACACAGGTATAAGTGACGTGATATTGTTGAGTTGAGGGAGTATTCAGCTTTTATGGTGCATCCCCTCCTGGCATAACTTTTGGGTGGGTCGGCTTTTCCAAACAATTTTTTAACAGCGAAAAGTGCAAACGTATAATATTAAAACTTTCTGTGCATGCTGTTCACTGAGGTTTGATTTCGATAGAAATGGTACTTTTCGGTGGAAACGCCTGAGGGCACATATTTTGCAAATTTGCAAGAATTTTCTGATTCAGCAAAACAGAGGGTGCTAGAAAGTTTAAACTTGGCAAAGATATACCTGATGAATAACTGAGTAAAGTAACAATTCTACTTTCATTTTATATATAGATGATCGTGAGTAGCTGACTGACTGACATAAGTAGCTATTCACATGCTGAGTTCAGAAAAAATTATACTTTGGTGATACACGCCATAGGGGCACATCTTTCTCGGAACATATTTTCAAATAGTTCTCTTTACTTCAATCAAACGGAGACCCATGGAAACCTGTAACATGGCAAGAACGTGACTGGTGAAGCACTCAGCTCAAATGTCAAATGTCAGTTTTCCAAAATATTTTTTGGGGAAACGTATAAGGCTGAAACTTGGTGGCATGGCGTTCACTGGGTCTATGTTTCAGAATAAAAATTAATTTTCGTTTAAAAAAATCAGACCATTTATTTTTAAATTCCATTTTATTAAATTATTTTTGATGCAACAAAACAGAAACAAAAAATGTAAAATTCCCTCAGAAGTACCTGTTTGATGGCTGAGTACAGGAAAAATCCAAATTTTAAAATATGCCTCATGAGCGTAGATTATTGGAGGGAAGTATTTCAAAATGCATTCTCCACCCTTACAAAAAGGGAAATATGAAAAGATTGCAAGTTAGGCACACTAGAAATAATACAAGCAATGATTTTGATAAAAATGAAGAATTTCGTCCCCTTATGTCACGAATTCCAATGGGACGTACTTTAAATACGTGTTTGCCATTTCGCAAAGAATAAATGAATTAATCGCTATCCAAGGCAATGGAGTGCCGAAGGCGCGACCAGTATAAGAGTATAAGAGTACAACATTTCCTTTGAGACAAATGCATCAACCAACAGAAATTCCCTTATCTCTACTCATGCTTTTATACAATTCAAAAGGACAATGTTCTTGTCTTTATCAATGAATCATGGAATATACCTCAAACAGCAAACAAAAAAAACACGCACAAAAGTTCATGGGTACATTCTTCACTTATTCATTCCTTCTAATCATCACTACTGACAGAATGCAATTCCACCTCTTCTGCATCTCCTTTCTGGAGGATAGGCGGAGTATGACGCCGTCCTTGCTCTCTTTGACCAAGGAAGATGCCATGAAAATGGGGGTTTGTCCAACCCTTCTTAGCGCATCGGCGGCGATATATGAATATGCCACCACCGATAATCAAAAGTGCCAAAATGAGAGTCGCTGCCGGAGCTGGAATGGTTTTTAGTTCAAACCAGGACATATGTACATTATGTTCAACTTGACGTTCAATTTCTCCAATTTCTCGATCTAACTCACGAAGTGAGGTACCGACTGGTGAAAGGGTTTTCTGCGTTAATTTTGACAATTTCTGCTTGATTGCGTCGAATTTCGGATCAGCAGAAATTTTAACCAAAGATGGATCTTCACTTGCTTTCAAGATCATTTGAATATCTGAAACCGTTATTGGTATCTGATTAATTTGCCTTCCCTGAAATTGACCTATGAAGCTAGAGGGAAGAGTGAGTCCCTTCGCATGAGCACTATAAATAGCAGGAAGAGAAAGCAATCCTGTGCCATTTAGTATGTGATTCTGAGTTTCCGAGGTTCTTCCTTTAATGTCCGTTCGTGGACACTTGACAATCACCTGTAATGGTTGTGGGAGGGAAGATGCCCAAGTTCCAAGAGAATTACTTCGAAAGAAATATGGATTAACATGATGCAGAATTTGCCTTTCACATCGTTCTCCGTGTCCAATTCCCAAGAAGGTATTGTAAGCACACGTAAAGGCTGGTCTGCTTTGAATTGCTGTTTGCGGTTGGCAAACTGTAAAAGGTCCAGGAAAACAGCGTTCTAAATCCTCTCGTGACATCTCAACAAATGATTGCCTGTCATTACTTATGGCAATATATTCGGTGCCAGTTTGATAGATCATTGACAAATCTGTATGCTCTATCGGAATAGGCAATGAAACAATTTGGAAGAGCTCATAATTCCTCTCTAAAGTTTTCATAGGGATGGTGACGAACATGCGCAAGATATATTTTACAGCCGCAGTTTTAACATCACCCCAGTGGTAATATACGAAAGTCGTATCCTTCTTTAATGGTACTGCCAAAGCCATTTCAACTGGGAGTTCCAAACTAATATTCTGCAATATTTGAAATAAGTAATCAGGTTGTACCAGATATGAACTTAGACGATTTCTGGCTGCCGCTTCCAGAACATGATTTAATTGAGATATTTCATTTTGCAACCGTAACGTGGCCATTATCAACCGCCTTATTGAAATCTGAACCAGACTCTTGCTCACTAATGACCTCCAGAGTGACCATGACGTATTTTCAAGTTGAATTTTAAGTGCTTGGACTTCCCCTGTCAGATTTCTGGCGATTTGAGTTAACACATCAATACTTTCTTTATTCTTCTCCACGTTTCTTGCAGTGATGTTAAGGATACTAGCTTGTTCTCGTAGAAGATGGATCATCTGCTCTGAATGGGTGGCCATTTCATCGACTCTACCACTTATTCTCTCCAAATCTTCATTTGTTACTGTCCCAAATAACCATTTAAGTATTTTCCCTCCCGCATCAATGAGCCCTCGTTTTTCTCTAGGATTGTCTCCTATCGCGGTATACGGCTTCCTCTCGAACCTGATGCAATATAGGTTCTGGGAAATTCCTTCTTAGTAGGTGCATCCTCATTTTTTACTGGATACGGGAGCACTGTATGATCAAGCCAAACTATGAAATCACGCAGCGTTTCTTGCAAATGATCTCCCATTTTTGCGTATGGTTTAAAAGGAATGTCAAAAGCCAAAATCCACTTATCACCAGTAAGCACGAACTCTCCCTTTTTCAAGAAGACAAGCCCATCCTTCACTTGTACACCTGAAATCTTGTCAGCGCTTTTCCATTGATAGGCATGCACGACACAACAGGTGACGATGAACAGCGAATACAACTGCGCCATTTGTGAAATTAAAGTGAACCTGTTTTCATCTCTTTTACTATTAAAAACTTCAACCTTGACTCATTAAATTTATATTTATTTAATTACTATCATATCCTTCTTTCCTACACTATTTATTTATATAAGGGTCATCATCCTCCCTTCACCTTTCTGGACATTCTCCCTCTTGTATGTCCCTGGCAGTTTAGTGTCCTGCGTAGGACAAGATTATGGATGTAGTTTAACGTCACATCCAAGACGCCAACGAATGCAGTTTACCGTCGTGCTTAGGACGCTTTTCTCGAGCTTTTACAAAAGTTTCCACTACCTGCTGTAGTCGGCCACGAATTTTAGGGGTGGATGGTACCTGTCTCAATACATAGGTTGTCAGAAGAAGCGCCACCTTTGGCCTCATCTCTACTTCAGGACTAAAATGGACCTTTTTCCTCGAGGGTCGTCGACTTGTTGGCATGACCCATGGAAGATCCTGAACCGATCCTCTACTCCTTAGGGCCCTGATTGAGACGACTTCCTCTTCTCTTTCACTGTCGGAAGTCTCTCTTACTTCTGAAGTATCCTTCCCCTGTGCCGAAGCGATTTTTTCGTCACTCATTTCCTCCTTTGGTGATACGAACTCATCTTCAGCTACGGACTCAACTTTCACCGTTGACTCTATGGTGATAGTGGAATCTTGTTGATTATCTCTCTTTGGAAACAAAGGAGCCTCTCGGAATTTTTCCTCGTCTTCCTCCTCAACTTCTTCGTAGAGGAAGTCCCTAAGATAATATCGCTTGAGGCGGTTTGCGTGGACCAAGGTGGATGCGGTCGATCCCACTCTTGCAATCCGAAAATTTACCGGGCCTAATTTTTCCAAAATCCGGTAAGGACCTTTCCATAACCTTGCCAATTTATAGGTCTGACCGCGTTTGATCTGTGGCGTGTGGATCAATACGAGATCTCCAATTCGAAAAGGAGGTTCCTCTGCCTTTCGGTCGTAATACTCCTTTCTTTGTATGGCTGCTTTCAGTATGTTTTCGCGCAAGCCAGTAAATGCATGATGCAATCGGGCCATCATTTCCGCTTTATAATCGTGGTCGACTGCATAATTGATCCGCTGGGATCGGATAATATCCGGCAAAAAAAGGTAGCCTAGCGTCTCTTCCATAGAGAAGAAAGAATGGGGTTTCACGCGTTGACTCATGTGGTGCTGTTCGATAGGCGAACAACACGTACGGTAAGAAAGCATCCCAATCCCTTTGATCTGTATAATGCGAAAGCATTTGGGTCAAAGTTTTATTGAATCGTTCACTAACCCCGTTTGTGGATGGATGGTAGGCCGTGGTTTGTATTTGATCTACTCCTAAGTATTTGTAGATGGCTGACATCATTTTAGAAAGGAAGTTGGTGCCTTTATCTGTCAACAACTTCTGAGGTACCCCATGGCGAGTGATGATGGTCGTTATAAATACCTTTGCCACTGTTTCAGCCTTTTGATCGGGGATGGGGACTGCTTCGACCCAACAGGTCATGTAGTCCGTGAACATAAGAATGAACATATTTCCCTCTAAAGTTATGGGTAGTGGCCCCAAAACGTCCATAGAGACCAATTCAAAAGGTCTCTGAACCCCTGGAAGTATCTGTAAGGGTGCCACTTTTCTCCCGATAGGAGTTTTCTTTTCCTGACATTGATGGCATGTCTTCACAAATCTTTGGATGTCTCTATTCATCCCTGGCCAATAAAACTGAGTCTGAATTCTACCCAACGTTTTCTTGACCCCGAGATGGAGCCAATGGAGGTTCATGATTCAGTTCCATTATATGTTGGATCACTGTATTAGGGACTACAAGTTGGTCGACCGCTCGACCTGAGGAAAACTCCGCCCTCCGAAAAAGAAGATTCTCGACTATGATGAATTCGTCTTTCGGGGTTGCATTTAATTCTCCTAAGTCTCCCGTTTCAAGATATTCTATGATCAATTTCCAGGCAGGGTCTAGACGCTGCTCCTTCTCGATCCTTGGTCTGTCATAGGTCGGTTCGAACACATCCGGAACCTCTTCGGGATTCGGAACTGTGTTCATGGCGCCAACGAAAGAAATATTCACGAGGTTGTCCTCTTCCGTTTTTTTCTCCTCCTGATCAGACACCAGAATTCTACTCAAAGCATCTACATTGGAGTGACGTCGACCAGGTCGATGTATTACATCGTAATTTAAGTTCTGTAAGAGGATGGACCAACTAGCCAACTGAGATGAGGGGTCCTTCAAGTTCATGAGCCACCTCAACGGAGCGTGATCTTTGATCAACGTGAATTTCCTCCCATACGAGTAACACCTGTACGTTTTGATGGCATTCACGACAGCTAGTAATTCCTTCTGGATTGTCGAATATTTCTTTTCCGAGACGCTTAGCTGACGAGTGTTGTATGAAATGGGAAACTCAACACCATTGTGAGTTTGACATAGTACACTTCCAATAGCAACGTTCGAGGCGTCAGTTGCTACAACGAACGGCTTAGTAAAGTCTGGAAATTTCAGGATGGGTTCTCGCAACAAGGAACTTTTTAGTTCTTGGAAGGCCTTTGTCTGTTCTTCCCCCCACCTAAAATCCATATCCTTACGGAGCAATTGTGTCAAAGGTCTTGCTGTTTCGGCAAAGTGCGGGATAAATCGCCGATAGAATCCCACCAGGCCCAAGAATGCACGAATTTCTTGTACAGAAGTTGGACAGGGATATCTTTCAACAGCCCTCAACTTTTTCTGAGTCTGGTTGAGCTTCCCGTGGGGGACACAGTGTGTCCAAGGTACTTGAGGGAAGTGCGCAGGAAATGGCATTCATTTGGTTTTAACCTCAAGTTAGCCTCCCTCAATTTCCGGAATACAATCCGAAGCCTATCCAAGTGTTCCTCAAAGGACCGGCTGAAAACGATTACATCGTCAAGGTAGACCAAACAAACTTCGAATAGAGTAACTTAAGTAAAATGGAGAGTCATGGAAAGCTGAAACTTGGCATGGACGTGCCTAATGAGACGATGAGTTCAGGAAAAATGCAAAATTTCAGATGCATGCCCTGGGGGCATATTTTTGTGAGCCGACTTTTTCAACTACATTTTTGTCCTGGCGTATTAAGCGGAGTGGAAAGATGAAACTTGTTACTTAACACCCTATTGGGATGCTGCAGAAGACTTCAGACTTCAGAAGTTAATGTCCTGGGGGCACACATTTCACTAATTTATTGCATCTGGTAATCTGGTGAACATGGAAAAATGAAACTTTGTATGAATGTGACTACTAAGACAAAGAGTTAAATAAAAATCTTAAGTCTCGATACGTTCCATGGGGGATTTATTTTCGAGGTGCGATGCTTTGAAAAAGAAATTGGCATGGCGAATTTTAAAGAAATGGAAAAGTGAAACTTGGCACACGTATAATGACATGATATTACTGAGCAGAGGGAGTATGCAGCTTTCATGATGCATTCCCATCGGACATAGCTATTGGGTGGGTTGGCTTTTCAAAACATTTTTTTCACCAGCAAAATGGGCAAATGTATAGTATTGGAACTTTTTGTATATGTACATCACCGGGCACATAGAAAAGTAGCTAGCGCACGCAGCAATGACGTGATGTTGATTTAAGGAAAAATTACACTTTTTCATACGTCTCCTCAGAGCACAGATTTTGGGTGGGTCGCTTTTCCAAATACATTTTTTTCGACCAGCAAGTAGGGGAAACGTATAAGGCTAAACTGGATGGCATGGAGTTCCCTGAGTCTACATTTCAAAAGAAAAAAAAATTCGTTAACACCCATTTGTGCGCTTTTTTCAGTCCCATTTTCCTGATTTTTTTAATACAACGATAAAGAGACAGGAAATTTAAACTTCCCTCAGAAGTACCTGTTTGATGGCTGAGTAGAGGAAAAATCATAATTTTGAAATATGTTATCAGCTGGGATGCTCACATCTACGGGGAGGGCGGTCTTCTTTTCCTTCTTATACATCATAAGGTCCGACCTATTGCAGTCTATAATGCGGTCTGTAATTATAGGCATGTCCCTTAGTATCTTGGTGGAGGCTTTCTCCACAACAGACTCTGGTGTTTGTACCACTTCTCCGGGACTTCCAGGCCGGCTTGCTTTGAGACACACCAGTGCACGTATTTGCACACCTGGTCGTGCCAATACAAGTACTCCCTCGGGGTTAGTTCGGGGCAGGCACTGAGGAGGTGGTGTATCGTTTCGGGTGATCCATGATAACATCTGCAGCGGTCTCCAAATCCAGCTTCAGGATGTGCTTGTCGTAGTTACGAGTTCTAAAGCACTGGTCCGGAATGGCTAAGATATTGCTATCGGTCTCGGCATTCAATAGTCCCTTCTTCAGGCAATTAAAGCTGATGTCCGAGTCGATCGATGGCTTATCCATGGTCTTGGGATGTTGGCTGTGAAGCGGTTTCTCCTTCCATCGTGTTGCTCTTTGTCCTTGGTCTGCCGTCTTCACATCCGTCTTGTCGCAGACGTCTAGAGATGGCGTGCGTTTCAGAAGCGTGTGGCATCTCCCTGGATAGAGTGGGACTTCTTCGGGGCATCTCGCTCTCTCAGGATGGAAATGAGTCTTCCCTGCTTCGTTTCGATATATCTGGCGACATCGCACGTCGTCCGCTTATAGAGGGACTCAAGTTCGATCAGTCCCCTCCCTCACTTGCATCTCCGAAGGTAGAGTCTTTCAACGGCAACCTTCGGATGTTGGGTTTGATGCATGGTCAGAGGCATTCTAATCCCTCGATCGATGGCTTGGAGTTTCGTAGGTGACCAATCGATAACTCCGAAGTTGTAGTTAAGGACAGGGGTGGCAAGGCTGTTGAGGGCAGAGATCTTGTTTTTGCCGGACAGCTCGGTCTTTAGTACGAGGCGGACTCTACGTTTGTATTCTGTCGATATATATGATGATATATAGGAATAGAATATCCCTTCGGGATAACTTTTTCAGGACAATCCAGGTGCTGGGAGCGATTGCCGACAACCACAGACACCTAGGCTTATTATGTTAGTGAGAGAATAATGCCGATCAAGCTAGACCTACAGCCAGCACGAGTCCGAGCTATTGATAGAAAATGAGAAGAGAATACTAAAAAAGCGAAGGATAGCTAAGGAAGCCTAATGGACTGGCAAGTCGTAGGAGTCTCGTCAGGGGCACAATCCTACCAAACAACTTGCAGTGTAGTAAAACCCTTTTCGACATCTCCACACCAGGGAATGATCATTAAGGAAGAGGACAGTGGCTGCCGCAACAGGAGTAACAAAGAGCTTCCACAGCTTAAGTCCATAGGCATTAAGGACCATACGCCTAAGCGAGAATACAGGCTCTAGGTCAGGAGCCAAGTTCCTCCTCCCTGCAATAGCTTTCCTCTTCTGCTTTTTCTCCTCTTTCTTCCTGTCATGTTTCTAGATCTTTTAATATATATATATGGGTATACGACCCACGGCGTAAATTCAGAAATGACTAGAAACCACTAGACTACCTCCCCTGCCCCAATAAAACAGGTTCGGAAAGTCTGTATTTCAATGCGAGCGGTTTCAGTGTCGTTTCAGTGTTGTGGTTTCAGTGTTGGGCTCGCAATCCGTTAGGCGCTTGTGTCACAGGTTCGAGTCCCAGCCATTCTCTGCCTTTGATCCTGGTATCCTACCATCTTCTGGATACTTTTGTAACATCTCTCAGCACCCTGATATCTATATACAGTATATACATATATTGGGTTGGAAAGAAAGTCTTGCAACACTTTCTAAAACTATTTATAAAAATTTTCAAAGCAATGATGGGCGGGGCTTTGCATTTAAAGTACCTCGGTGTGGAAGGGAACTCTTCCGTGGCTGCCAAGCGCACGAAAGCAAAGACTGGCGACAGAATACAAACGCAGAGTCCGCCTCGTACTGAAGACCGAGCTGTTTCTCGCTGGAGGCGTAGAGTTTCAGGTCGTCAATGTGGAGAAGGTGGTTCATGCAATGATCTGAATTCTTCCCCTTTCCTACGTAATAAACACAGTCAGCCCGGGCAAGCTCAGTACTGAGCTGGTTGAGAGCCAGACAGAAGAGTAGAGGAGATGGCGTGTCTCCCTGGAAGATCCCGCGTTTGATGGAAATCTCGCGTGTTGTCAGAGTGGAGTCCTGTCCCTTTAGGGACATGAGCACCTTCCAGCGAGGCATATTCAGTTCGAGGAAGTTGACCACCACATGGTTGATGTTTGTAACGGGCCGCCGCCCTTCCAGTCATGTCGTCCAGGGGAAAGGAAAGGAGACATGCTGATTGAGGAGACGGACGGAAGTCAGTGGGATAAGCAGAGGAGACAAGGGGAAAACGTATGAGGGGACATTATCCCAGGGATGCCGGATCTGGAACACCATCCCCGCTCTTCCAGAGGTGACCTCCAGTCAGGATCCGGATGACAATATCTTCGGACATCCCTGTCCAGAAAACCCATGGCGCAACCAAAGGTTTATGAGACAACCTCATTTCCAAAACCATTGGTTGGACAGAGACATGTTCGGAGATACGGATCCAGAAATTAATGAAGATGACTTTGTCCTCGAATGCGTTTCCCAATAAGAACAGTTCCTGGAATTGGACAACCAATGGGCGCAAGCTACCACCCACGAATCCCTCCTCCAGGAACCTCCTCTGGACCCTGAAGAAAAAGGAAGAAACTTCGTCTCAGAAGTTCAGTCCTGAGAGAAGCGAGGGGACTCGGCCCTACCCTTGATTGTGGAGTCTTCCCTCCTCAGTCCGTCCAGAGTGTTAGTGCCCCAGTTCGACCCGTAAGAGTAGGTCTCCCAATAGATTCGAAATCTCTCTCTCTCTTATGCGCGTTTGCTCAGGAACCGGGTAGCTCCTTATTTGTTGTTTTTGAATCTTGTAAACTAACAAAATTTTTGTTTCTTTATAGTTTTGTTGAACAACCTGGTAACCTTTACACACTTATATAATAAATTAATTATCAGACTCGGTTGTGGGATACTTCTTTCTCGGCCGTGAACAGGCACGAACCTTTTCTCCTAAAGAAAGGAAGAGCTTCAGAGAAGATAGTTGTCAGGCGCGGGACGCTAGGAAGCGAAATTGATTAACTATTTGTTGTCTGTACGTAACGATCTGCCGCAGCGCCCCGTGCCCGTGACATGTTGTACATCCTGAGGCACGCGATGATCCATGAAAGGGGCACCGAGTCACATGCCTTCTGGTAGTCTATCCATGCCATCGAGAGATTCTTCTTCCTGGTTCTGGCATCATCCATGACAATACGGTTGAATAAGAACTGTTCCTTGCAACCGTATTATCCTCGCCGACAACCCTTTTGCTCTTCCGACATGATGTTGTTGTCATAGATGTGTTGTTCGATTCGTGCTGCCAGGATGGAAGACTGCACTTTGTAGACAGTTGGCAGGCAGGTGATAGGCCTGTAATTCTTAGGTATTTGGGTCTCCGCGTTTTTCGGGAGTAGGTAGATGACTCCTTCCGTGAGCCAATCCGGCATCTCCGAGGGGTCCGTCACTTCTTTCTGCATTTCTCTGGCGAGTTGTTCGTGTAGAGTTATTAATGACTTCATCCAGAAGTTCCGAATACGGTCGTGCCCGGGGCTCTTCCAGTTCGTTGAGTGCGTGGCAATCAGAAGGTCCGGGATAAATTCCGGCCTTCCTTAAATTCCTCAAATTTAATTAAATTCCTTCAATTTAATTAAATTCCTTAAATTTAATTAAATTCCTTAAATTTAATTTAATTCCTTAAATTTAATTTAATTTAATTCGGTTAAATTCCTTGACTTTCGTTTCGCTTTATTTGCCTTCCATGTCCTGTTATGTCTTCCCCCACCATTACATCATTTTTTCTTGAGTAAAACGGAGAGACATGGAAAGCTGAAATTTGAATGAAGGTGCCTACTGTCACAATGAGTTCAGAAAAAAGGCAACATTTTAGATCCATGACCCGGAGGCATATTTTTGTGAGCAGACGTTTTCAAGTATTTCTTCTTGTCCTGGCGTATTGAGCTGGTGGAGAAAGATGAAACTTGATACATAACTACCTATTGGGATGCCACAGAAAACTTTTGGAAAGCCTTTGGAAGTAAATGCCCTTGGGGGCACAATTTTCAAAGGGAGATGTTTTCAACTAATCTTTTGCATCAGTTAAACTGATAATACATGAAAAGCTGAAGCTTTGCATGAATGTGACTCCTGAGACAAGGAGTTAAAGAAAAATGTTTAGTCTCGATACATCCCCTGGGGGAATTTTTTCAAGGGGCGATGTTTTGAAAAAAAATATGTGTCGTGGCGAATTGGACAGAAATGGAGAGGTGAAATTTGGCATACATATCAGTGACATGATATTACTAAGCTGAGGGAGTATTCAGCTTTCATGGTGCATCCCCTCCGGGCATAGCGTTAGTGTGGGTCGACTTTTCCAAACATATTTTTTCACCAGCGAAAAGGGCAATCGTATAATATTGAAACGTTGCAGTCATGTAGTTCACTGAGGATGGATTTTGTAAGTAAAAAATGATCCGTTTTGGTTAAAACGGCTCTGGGCATATATTTTCCAAAAGGCGTATTTTCACGAATTTTCTTATCCAGCAAAACAGAGGGTGCAAGAAAATAAAAAAACTTGCCACGTAAGTACCTCATGGATAGCTGTGTAAAGAAAAAATTATACGCTTCTAACACATATACAGGGTTATCACGGTAAAAGAGGAATTTTTACTAATGAAGAAATACAATGAATTTACATGGGAAAAATGCATCCATTAAAATGAAATGTTCCACACTAGCAGATCCTGATCTACAGTTTGCAATTATTCAATAAACCCGCCATTGGCAGCGATGACGCCCTCAATCCTTGAGCGGAACCGGCCATAGGCCTTGGCAACCTGGGCCCTCTCCATGTTGGTCATGACCTCGGTGATTGACTGACGGACAGAGT
Source organism: Darwinula stevensoni (assembly GCA_905338385.1). Lineage (NCBI taxonomy): Eukaryota > Metazoa > Arthropoda > Ostracoda > Podocopida > Darwinulidae > Darwinula > Darwinula stevensoni. The sequence goes on from CAJPEV010001993.1 coordinate 35,865, forward strand.
CGAGGGTGTTGTGGGGATGCTTATTAATCTCCCTCTCAACAACGCCCCACACGCAGTTGTCCAAGGGATTTATGTCGGAGGAGCAGGGAGGCCAAACGTCCGGGACCAGTGGTAGGGCACGTTCTCCTCGAGCCACTCCTACGTCGCCTTGGCCTGGTGGGAAGGAGCTGTCAGGAAGGCAGGAGAGTCCTGCTGGAAGACATAACCCAATCAGCATGTTCACGTAAACAAGGTATCAATTTTTTGCAATGTAAATTTGTTGCGATTGCCATGAAAATGACATCACGTTTACGTAAAATTTACGTTCCTATATAATGGAACCCTTGTTCCCTGCATCCTACAATTACTATTAAGTACTGGTTTTTCTAATATTGTATCAGGTTTTCTTACCATCCTTCTACTTTTTATTATGCAATCCATGAATATATATTTGGAAAACACGAAATTATTATATATATATTTGTAATATATGACTCAGGGAATCATTAAATGCTGAAGTGAAGCTTTTTATTACAGCAGTGCACGGGATTAGGGAAGAGTAGAATCCCAGCCCATAATTACTATATCTTCTCTATCCTAAAAGAAAGAGAGCTTCTTTGAACATCTACTCCTCTTCCCGAGGTTCCGGTACGGCAGGAGGAAGCAGTAGGTCGCTTTGGTACTCTTGAGTGCTGGTGAGGATGAGTACTCGTGTACTCGTCCAACCACCCTAGAGTTCTGAAGAACGTAAAGTAATAGGAGATTCAGTATGTCAATTCTCTTCAATCCATGACCAACTGAGAAATTTATGCGTACTTACGGTCCCGAAAATTAACATGAATCTTACATAAAATGAATGTAAACATGCTGTTTGGAATGCAAACGAGAATGTCAATTTTACGTAAAATTTACGTTAATTTTTCATCACCGTTTACATATCACAGAGGTGACATTTCTGCAAACATGTTGACATTTTATTGACAATGGTTTGCGTAAAAATGATATAAAATGGACAAAAAATTGACATTCATTTCACGTAAAATTAACATTACCATGCTGTTTGGGAAGGCCTCCCATCGGTGATGGTGTCCATCCAGGGCTTCACTACGTCCCTCAGCACCTTGATGTACTCAGCCGCGTTGACCCTCAGGCCCTTCTGAAAAAAGTGGGGGAGCATGACATCCCCTTCGCTGGAGACGACCCCAAGGACCATGACAGTGGCGGGGAACTTCGTGTGCATTACCCTGGGCACTTCATCAGGGTCCTTGCACTGCCCCCTGTTGTTCTTCCTGTTGACCTTTTGGTCATGGTCAAAGTTCTTCTCATCTGAGAAAAACTTCAACAGGTTATCTTTCTCGGGGTGCTTGACCTTGTTAAGCAGCTTCTTTGCCTTGGGCAAGCGCCTCTCCTGCATGGCTGAGTCCATGAACTGGCCTCTCTTGAGGACTTAGGAGTTGTAGCGTAGATCCTCATGGATAACACGGTGGATGGTACCATATGAAACGCCCAACTCCTTGCACAAGGTGTTCATCGACTCGCTGGGGTCGTTGTCCACCATCTCCTGCACTCTGGCAGCAAACTCGGGGTCCTGATGATGTCGGAGCGACGATCATGCTCCTCACGCTTTGTGATGTCGTCCGGGTCCTCAGCATTGTCAACCTTGCCTTTGATCTTGTAGACGAAGGACAAAGCGACCTTGTGGAACTCAGCAATTTCCTTGGGGGTCCTCCCGGCGCTAAGGGCTGAGAGTACCACTGCTCTTTTCATCTCTTCGGTGAGAGTAATATTCATGACAGATTTGTAAGTTGGTTAGCTAAAAATATAGAAAAAAAAGGCTTTACAATGGAGCCACATTAACTTCTCTAGGTTAAGGCATCTTCAAGATATAAGCGTTTAAAGTCATTCCTCATATACCATGATAACCCTGAAGACGATCGTGACTGACTGACGCTAATTCAAAAAGGGGAAACTTATAAGGCCGAAACTGGGTGGCATGGAGTACCCTGAGTCTCCATTTCAGAAGAAAAAATATTTTTCCGCTAAAACCCATCAAGGCCCTTTTTTAAGTCCCATTTTCCTGAAATTATTTTTGATATAACGAAACAGCGACAGAAAATTTAAACTTCCCTCAGAAGTACCTGTTTGATGGCTGAGTGCAGGAAAAATCCTACTATTAAAATATGTTTCTTTATCGTAGATTATAGGATGGAAGTATTTCAAAATGTATTCTCCAGACTTACAAACTGGGACACAAGAAAATATTTCAAGTTAGGCACGCTAGAAATCATAGAAGTAATGATTTTGATAAAAATCAAGACTTTCGTCCCCATGCGTCACGTATTTCAATGAGGACGTACTTTAAATGCGTGTTTACCATAAATGAATTAATATATATTCAAGGTAATGGAGCACCGAAGGCGCGACTGTAGCGAGTTTGTTTGCCCGAAGGGCAAGCAAACTCGCTAGTACACAATAGGATTTGAAGTCAATGATAGAATGTTGCCTTTAGGTCTCTGTAAAGTATCTGTAACCATCAAAAATGCAAGCCTTGGCTGGCACACATTCACCAATAAAAGATTTGGTGTATCTGTAACATGTCCTTATGTCCTCATATCTTCTTTTTCCATCTCATCCACACAATTCCTTGCTCAAGGTCAACTGATTTGTTTCTTTACTTCCGCCGATTTATTGACTGTTGAAATTCAGTACCTCGAGCTCCAGCTCTGAGACGCAGGCTTCCATGTGCCGTTCCTGAAGTTGTGGAGGGAAAACGTGGACGACCAGCATATCAGAGCTGGTTGTGCAAACTCTTCATGCAGCTCGAGTTCCTATACTAGTAAAAGAACAAGAGCGGATTCTGGGAATCTCCAAACGAACGATCATGCGAAGGCGTAAGGAGATGGGCGTAGGTGGAATCGGGATATGACAATATTCAACTATTCCAAATATTTCCTCTGCTGTTGAATGATACATGAGTGCATGAAAGAAATATGAATAATCCCAAATAGTCTTGTTTTCTTGCATTTCAACTTTCTGAGTTAGCTTGTAAAGCAGAGATACTAGAAATATCCCATATGAACTCTATTTGCAATCTTCAAGGAGACAGTCTCACTGACTTCCCTCCAACAGCTGTATATGGAGGCCAAAGGCCCCACCTCATTCATAACACTCAATTTGACATGTAATACTATATTTTAGGACATACAGAAAATTGACCAAAGTTTATTGCATCGGTGAAGGTGCTTCAGACAAAGAGCATGAATTCCTTCCTGTATACTCTGGTATCTGTGCTAGACAACAAATTCATAAATAATTGCATGGTGTGATGAGGTAATTTTTCAAACTTCATGGGGTTTCAGCTGCATAGCTTTTCTTACAGTGAATTTCAATTGGGCATCAATAACTTACTTTTGCAGAAGTGTCATGCAGTACAAGGTTTGACTTGAAACTGAGACCAATGAAACATCTACAAGTTTTGTGCAAAATGTACATCAGTTTAGTGTTTTAGAGAGTGACCAAGGTCCCTAGGTCCCAAGGCGAACTCATTACCTCTGCACTTTATATTTTCATGAGTTCAGCTCTGTTCAGCACATCTTGCAGACATGTCATGATGAACATTTCTTGAACCCTGATGTCAACAATAACTCAATTCTGCTAGAAATCTACTCTCTAATTTGCTGGCTTGATTAGAGCCAGATTGTCTCATGCTGCTTTCAGCATGGCGTTCCATGTCGGAAAGAGCATGACTGAGAATGGAGAACTTATGTGTTAGGGTTTTACCAAATATAAACCCCTTCAACCTTGCTTTTCATTGAGTTTTGAGCTGTAATCACATTAATCACAGGAAACATGACCTGAGTTGCAACCGTTGTATCATGCATATTTATTTACCATATTTCAGAAGGGGGAATTTGACACTGTACCTGAAGACACTCTCACTTCTGCTATTAGAGTTATCAAGAGGGAGTATCCACATTCCGGCTACAGGTATGATGGTACATTTCCTTTCCTAGTCTTCCTTCTTAGTGCATCTCTCGATTACATTGCAAGAATTTTCACTCTGAAAAAGAGTTATTCTGCTTTCTTGCCAATTTTAGAGACATACATACATAAAGCCAAGGGCCCATAAGGAATAGATACTCCTTGTTTTAGGGAGCTCCACCAACTCCTACAGCAAGGAGCTTGTGCCATGCCTGGCTATTGTGTCCCACGGAAGAGTGTAGAAGACCTTGTGCGGATCATCGACCCAGTGGGTACGGCAGGCCGTTGGGCAGCTGTTATCAGCAATTACCATGTTGCTGGGCCTAATTCTTTTTGGCACATTGACACTTCCCATGCCCTTATACGGTGAGTTTCATGCATGTCTGGGCACAACTGGTTAACTGAGAACAATAAGGAGTCCTGTTCCTCTTCCTGTGCAGGTGGGACATTGTCATTCATGGTGGCATTGATGGCTTCTCCCACGTCATACCATTGTAGTGCTAGGGCCAGGATGGCACTTTGCCTAGCACTGTGGGTTAAAATGAAAGGCCAATTGGGAGCTCCATAATTACTCTATTGGCTTGACATTAAAAAAGAAACAATAAAATATATGAAAATAAATTTTTAAAATAAATAAATAGGTGAAAGACAAAGAACAATGACTCAGGCAATGGCTCAGGCCATAGGCCGAAATGTAACCAAAGTGTAAATGTTTGGCAGGTGCTAGGCCATGTAAAAACACTGAATGAACAGACCAGCCAGACTTGGGAAAACCAGCAAGGGAAAATGTGCGGACCAGCAAGACTCGGCAGACCAAGCACCACAACGAAACAAGCGCCAACACCGGAAGACGGGATCCGCTTGACACACCCCCAGCTCTGGCTGCTCTCGCGTATCAATGTTCAAGTGTCATGTGGGGTAGAGGAGAACCCCCAATTGGAGCAGTTAGAGTGTTCATCCACGTCCATGCTTGATTAATATCACTCCTCCACTGAAAAGCAGGCACAGCACAAAACATGTCCTCAAAGCCTCTGACTAGCTGGTCTATTCCCTTTCAGCAACACTGGATGCTGGTCGTGTCGTCTGCTCCTCAGACACGACACTACACCATACATAGGACCTGCAGACAACAATAAGGCACAGACAGCACTCCGATATTTTCTAAGGGAGAGAAGAACTTCGGTCTTCCTAGCATGGTTCGAACATATGGTGGAGGGAAGAATGTCCTTATAGAGAAGTTCATTGAAACCGTGAGAGGATCTGAGCATCATGCCTTCCTCACCGGGTCATCTGTCCACAATGAGAGGATAGAGAGGCTCTGGTGAGATGTCTTTAGTAAAGTCCGGAAGACCTAGTCAAGTCCGCAAGACTGGGGAACACCCGGAGTGCCTCCTCCACCCTAACTAGCCGCGCCACTAAATCATCCCACTGTACCTCGCCCACCTCCTTCCTGATCCTTCTTATCTTCTCCTCCAAATTAATGAGCCCTCTCGATAGCTCCCCTAGTCGCTCCTCCAAGCTACAAACTCTGCATACCTGGCATACCTCTCGTTCACTAGTCCCACTTACCCAATCCCCGCAACGAACGCATCTACACATCCTAGGAAGTGATAAGGATATGGCCAGTATACTTAACGAGTTCTTCGCTTCCGTTTTCACTGTCGAGTCAGACTCGGCACTGACTTTGTAGGAGGTTGCTTCAGCGCGCATCGTGGATGTTTCAATCACCGAGGAGACGATCGTTAATATGATAGGGAAGTTAAAGATTGGCAAGGCGACCGGCCCCGAAGGGATTCCTGCGAGAGTCATTAATCAAACCGCGAGAGAAATATCGGTCCCACTAATAATTATTTTCTAAAGTAGATTTCGTGCGGGAAAGTACCTAAAGACTGGAGACTAGCAAACCTCGTACCGTTCTTTAAGAAGGAGGAAAAGAGTAATCCAGGAAATTACAGGCCCCTAAGTCTCACGAGTATCCCAGGGAAGATCATGGAGAGCATACTAAGGGACCATCTCTTGGATTTCCTAGAAGGAAACACGCTCATTCGATACTCTCAACACGGCTTTAGGACGAGTCAAAATTGTCTCAAACGTGGAATCCTAATACATTTGGCCACAGACGCTTGCGAGGAAGACTTGAGATCATCGTCGATAGAGACTCCTATACCCCTCTCTCCGTTTCCCTCATCCAATTTAACATTGTCTCACCAATTTGCTTGAATTCTATGACTGGGCGACGAAGAGAGGGATGAGGGGAATCCCGTGGATATCGTCTATTTAGATTTCGCGAAAGCTTTTGATACCTTTCCTCCCAAGAGGTTGCGGGCTAAACTGGAGGCCCACGGGATCCAGGGTAGGACGAGCGAGTGGATCAGTAGGTGGTTGACAGGAAGAGAGCAATGGGTGATGATAAATGGGGAAGCGTCGAAGGAGGTCGTACTCGCAAGCGGTGTCCCTCAATGTTCGGTCCTTGGACCGTATCTGTTTTTGGTCTACATAAACGATTTGGATCTCGGCGTAGAGAGTAAGATAAGTAAATTTGCCGACGAAACTAAGATAGGTTTCAACATAAGGGGGAGGCAGATCGGGCAAGAGCCGAGCGAGATTTAGGACTTTTGGATGAGTGGAGCAAGAAATGGCTCGTGAGGCTTAATGAATGTATTTGTAAAGTTCTACACGTCTCTCGAAACAACGGTAGTTCTCTTGACACGTTCGACAATGTTAAATTGGATGAGGCAAACGGAGAGAGGGGTATAGGAGTTTCTATCGACGATGATCTCACGTCTTCCTCGCAGGCGTCCGTGGCCAAATGTAGCAGGATTCCACGTTACATTCGTTGTTCGGTTGCAAGTAGGGCTTCGCGCGTTATTCTTCCGTTGTATGTGGCGCTGATAAGACCCCAGTTGGAATATTGCACCAGGTTTTGGAGGCCTGCAAATGAGGGTGGTTTGTTGGCGCTTGAGGGAGTTAAGAGGTGGACCACAATAATGAAAAAGGAGGTCAGTTCACTTTCTTACGAGAATCGTTGAGCAGTGTTGGGACTGTACTCCCTTAAGAGAAGGTTAAGGAAGTGTGATCTCATTCAGGCTTCCAAGATAATTAAAGGAATAGATTATATCTAGTGTGGTAGGTTTTTCCAGTTTGATGGTAGCAAGAGAAGGAGACGTAACCAATTAAAGTTGCACAACATCAGGTGCGGCACAGGTCGAGACATTAATTCTTTATTTTCAGGGTGGTGAACACCTGGAATTCGTTAGATGACTAAGTAATGGCTGACTCTTTTTTGATTATCTTTGTGAAGAAACTGGATGCTTTCACGGACAGCAGAAATGTGGCGGGCAATGTTGACGTTAGGTACTAGATAGTAAGCAACTAGGATAGTCAAAAAACCAAAGAATACAAAAATATTTAGATTTAAAAGTTTCACGCCTAATCTAAAATTCAGGAACTCTCGACCTTGACAAGTGATATTGAAATGGGTGAAATCGCCTGATGATATCACTAACTATCTTGAATCTTGAATCTTCATTAAGGTTCTCCATAGGTACTAAGGGTCCCGTCTGTCGCATGGAAGAACATGGGATTCTCGATGCAAGCTATGAGCTTCACGACTTCTGCCTCCACCTGTTATACATCCCGCACATTCGGGTGCAATTGCCGGAATGGGCATGAGGTCACAATCAGCACCTTCTCCGCTCTGAGAACAATTCCATACCTACAGCATGGGACTGTTCCTTTGAGGAATGTCATCTGCAGAACCCTCTTCAAGCCATGCCACCGGAATCAATTTTGAAATCAGCGACGTGCCTGCTGACATATTGGCCACATTCAACATCGATGTAGCAGAGTACGATGAGTCAGTTGATCTCCAGCCTCATGTGGACACATGAAGACTGAATCATGGCCATTTTGCAGCTGACATTGTCGCCATTCAGACTCTCATTGACCACTTAGCAGAATCAGACTACTGTGGAATAGAGATTTTTGCCAGGGCAAGAGAGTTATGTGAAGCAAGGAGAGGAGCTCATTGGGACACGCAATAGCATTGAAAAACCCAGACAGCATGTACAATTCCTTTTTATTTTTTGCATTCAGAGATTCCTCTGGTCATTGCACAATGTTGTACCTCTTTTAAATATATCTCAGTTACATCTCTGACTCTGGAGCTTTGGTAAATGGGGGGGGGGCATATTACAACATCCCCTGGGATTAAGACAATATTATTTCCCCTTTGACCCGTCCACCAGGAAACGGCAAGTAGTGTCTTGGAGAAGAAGGCATGAGGGCATCAAAGAAGGCGGGAGTTGGAAAAATCTTGACACGATGCTCCCTAAGTACCATCAACTTTGAACAGAGTCCATTACAGGTGACCTACAAGTCCCTTCCAGAGGTCCTGAGACATGCACATCAACATGGAATGTAGAGGAACAGCAAACATGATTTAGAATTAGTAAGGCAGATGTCCCATGACCACCAACAAAAAGAATACAATTTTCCTAAATAATTCCTAAAAACTCTAAACCATATCTCTAACTTCAAACGAAATTGTGGCAAAAAAACAAGGTATGAACTTCTCAAGCTCAATCTATGGTAATCTCCATTATTGCAAAGAAAAATATTGAAATTCAATATGGTTCTTATCACTTTCAAGTATGTTTTTCAGAAGTAAAATATCCTTTATCAGGCATGAAATAATTTCCTCAAAATTCATCCTCATGTAAACACGTACCAATGGTCCTCCATTTTTTCCTTAGCATGAATTGGCATAGCAGTAAGAAACATACAGGAAGTCCTCCACAGAATGTTCCTGGAAAACGTTCCATGTTTTCTCAAGTCTACCATTACTGTCAACTGAAGTTTGGAAGTGATTCCCGGAGCTGTAGGATCATTCAGGATAACTGATCGATTTGGTCAAAAGCATGCCTTCTCCAAGTGCCACAATCAGCAGGATTTTCATGACTCGGTTGGGATGACATCCTATGCTGATGCCTCCAGATTGCTGCCTCTCAACCTCAACACAGAAGCACATCATCAATTAATCAGAGGAGGGTCATTCCTCATAANCAGGAAGAGAGCAATGGGTGATGATAAATGGGGAAGCGTCGAAGGAGGTCGTACTCGCAAGCGGTGTCCCTCAATGTTCGGTCCTTGGACCGTATCTGTTTTTGGTCTACATAAACGATTTGGATCTCGGCGTAGAGAGTAAGATAAGTAAATTTGCCGACGAAACTAAGATAGGTTTCAACATAAGGGGGGAGGCAGATAGGGAAAGAGCCGAGCGAAATTTAGGACTTTTGGATGAGTGGAGCAAGAAATGGCTCGTGAGGCTTAATGAATGTATTTGTAAAGTTCTACATGTCTCTCGAAACAACGATCGGTCTCTTGACACGTTCGACAATGTTAAATTGGATGAGGGAAACGGAGAGAGGGGTATAGGAGTCTCTATCGACGATGATCTCAAGTCTTCCTCGCAAGCGTCTGTGGCCAAATGTATTAGGATTCCACGTTACATTCGTTGTTCGGTTGCAAGTAGGGCTTCGCGCGTTATTCTTTCGTTGTATGTGGCGCTGATAAGACCCCAGTTGGAATATTGCACCCGGTTTTGGAGGCCTACAAATGAGGGCGGTTTGTTGGCGCTTGAGGGAGTGCAGAGGTGGACCACAATAATGATAAAGGAGGTCAGTTTACTTTCTTACGAGAATCGTTGAGCAGTGTTGGGACTGTACTCCCTCAAGAGAAGGTTAAGGAAGTGTGATCTCATTCAGGCTTCCAAGATAATTAAAGGAATAGATTATATCTAGTGTGGTAGGTTTTTCCAGTTTGATGGTAGCAAGAGAACGAGACTTAACCAATTAAAGTTGCACAACCTCAGGTGCGGCACAGGTCGAGACAGGAATTCTTTATTTTCAGAGTGGTGGGCACCTGGAATGCGTTAGATGAGTAAGTAATGGCTGACCCTTTTTTATTATCTTTGTGAAGAAACTGGATGCTTTCACGGACAGCAGAAATGTGGCGGGTAATGTTGACGTTAGGTACTAAATAGTAAGCAACTAGGATAGTCAAAAAACCAAAAAATAAAAAAATATTTAGATTTAAAATTTCACGCCTAATATAAAATTCAGGAACTCTCGACCTGGACAAGTGATATTGAAATGGGTGAAATCGCCTCTTGATATCACTATCTTGAATCTTGAATCTTCATTAAGGTTCTCCATAGGTACTAAGGGGCCCGTCTGTCGCATGGAAGAAAATGGGATTCCCGATGAAAGCTATGAGCTTCACGACTTCTGCCTCCACCTGTTATACATCCCACACATTCGGGTGCAACTGCCGGAATGGGCATGAGCAGTGTTAGTCGTGGAAGAGGCGAGACTCTTGTTAAGGTATGGATGTCGTACCCTGACAAGGAAACTCCTTACAGTAGACGTCTTGGGAGAAGTTCGGTACGGTGGCCTTAGTTAAAACTTTAGTCGCACGTGCCTGCTGACATATTGGCCACATTCAACATCGATGTAGCAGAGTACGATGAGTCAGTTGATCTCCAGCCTCATGTGGACACATGAAGACTGAATCATGGCCATTTTGCAGCTGACATTGTCGCCATTCAGACTCTCATTGACCACTTAGCAGAATCAGACTACTGTGGAATAGAGATTTTTGCCAGGGCAAGAGAGTTATGTGAAGCAAGGAGAGGAGCTCATTGGGACACGCAATAGCATTGAAAAACCCAGACAGCATGTACAATTCCTTTTTATTTTTTGCATTCAGAGATTCCTCTGGTCATTGCACAATGTTGTACCTCTTTTAAATATATCTCAGTTACATCTCTGACTCTGGAGCTTTGGTAAATGGGGGGCATATTACAACATCCCCTGGGATTAAGACAATATTATTTCCCCTTTGACCCGTCCACCAGGAAACGGCAAGTAGTGTCTTGGAGAAGAAGGCATGAGGGCATCAAAGAAGGCGGGAGTTGGAAAAATCTTGACACGATGCTCCCTAAGTACCATCAACTTTGAACAGAGTCCATTACAGGTGACCTACAAGTCCCTTCCAGAGGTCCTGAGACATGCACACTACACTCCCTGTCACAATGCATCCTCTTTTCACAGGGCTATGGAATGTGATAGTAACTTTGATAATACCCAGACCCCAAGCTTCCGTGCTAGTGTGAATGAAGTGGATACAATTCAGGTGCACCTAATGGCTCATGCTTGAGCCCAAGGGAGAAGTTTGTACTTAGAAGGGTGAACTGCAGTCCAGGAGTATACCATCAGACAATATTAGGATTCGAACCTGGACCTTCTACTTGGTAGCCAAAGATGCACACAACTGAGCCATGGTGATGCAATCAAAATTATATGCCCTTCATATGGTGAAAGCCCACTAGATCAGAATTACAGAAGGTTGAAACTCATCATCAGCACTTCCAAAGCCAACTGGATATCCCATGTGGATGCCTCAGGATGTTTCTTGAGCATTCAATTTGTAAAAGTCAGACAAAACACATGATTCAACTCTGGAAGTATTCATGAAAATATAGCTTTCAAATGTGATTCAGAACATGGAAGGTAGAGGAACAGCAAACATGATTTAGAATTAGTAAGGTAGATGTCCCACGACCACCAAGAAAAAGAATATGATTTTCCTAAATAATTCCCCAAAAATTCTAAACCCTATCTCTAACTTTAAACGAAATTGTGGCAAAAAAACAAGGTATGAACTCCTGAAGCTCAATCTATGGTAATGTCCATTATTGCAAAGAAAAATATTGAAATTCAATATGGTTCTTATCACTTTCAAGTATGTTTTTCAGAAGTAAAATATCCTGCATCAGGCATGAAATAATTTCCTCAAAATTCATCCTCATGTAAACACGTACCAATGGTCCTCCATTTCTTCCTTAGCATGAATTGGCATAGCAGTAAGAAACATACAGGAAGTCCTCCACAGAATGTTCCTGGAAAACGTTCCATGTTTTCTCAAGTCTACCATTACTGTCAACTGAAGTTTGGAAGTGATTCCTGGAGCTGTAGGATCATTCAGGATAACTGATCGATTTGGTCAAAAGCATGCCTTCTCCAAGTGCCACAATCAGCAGGATTTTCATGACTCGGTTGGGATGACATCCTATGCTGATGCCTCCAGATTGCTGCCTCTCAACCTCAACACAGAAGCACATCATCAATTAATCAGAGAAGGGTCATTCCTCATAACATCCAAGATACCTCATTCAAAATTAGCTCTCAAGCGTGAGGCAGAACGGAGCCACTAAGGAACGAAGAAGAATTGGGCTTCTGGAAAGTTTGTATATCGTTGACAGACTTACAAAGCATGCTAGTAAAACTGCAGATGAAAACTGTGTATTCAGGACAGTAATGTGAAAATATGTCTCGCTCAAGTGAAACTATTATGGCCATGAAGAGTTCAAAATGGAAGAACCATATGGGAAACAAACTCAAGATACCCTGGACTCCAGATTTTTTTTAGTTTTCAAGAGCAAACACCTTGTTCGGATGTTTGCACAGATTCTATAGTTTCCA
>CAJPEV010001994.1:0-52997 GCA_905338385.1 Darwinula stevensoni
ATATAAAGTTTCTGATATCCAAGGGTAGGGGGTCCATGAGTAATACTTGAGGATCTGGGGGGTTCGTAGGCGCAAAAAAGGTTAAGAACCCCTGCCTCAGACGGATGAACAGATTTTCAGGAGTGAGATGTCAATCGTAAGCGTATGACCGGAGGCGATACTTATTGGATCAAAAGCCCAAAAAGGTGCCCCATTTTCATGTAACGACGCCACATTTCGGCTAATAAGAATAACACAATTCCGAACGCTTTCTTAAGAAGTGCTCACACGTCATGACCTGCACTCGACCTGATTGCCGAACGAACCGGTCCAAACCCTGCTTTGTCCTTTGAGCTTCCGAACTCGCGGTCACAAATTACACTTTCTCTCGAACCCGACCGGAAACTAGATTGTCAATTGACCTTTATGCATGATACACCGGGCAGATCGATCCTATTGAGTCGAGCCGCATCCCGGCCCCAATTTTACTGTGACAATGATTAAATGTCATACTTCGTGGCGTTGCCAGTTCCGTAGCCGGTTTAAGACAGTGTTTCGAGTATGTTTCCAGCATCGAGTTGGTGTTCAAATATTATTTTTAACTGTTGGCGTTCTCGAAATGCCCCGAAATATGAGGAAATTTCAACAATTCTGTGGCGGGATCTACTGAACGTGAGAGAAAGAAAGAACTTCTGGAGTCTCAGTCAGTGGATAAAAGTCCATGACGACGTTAACAAAACGCTGCTTCGCAGGATGCTTCCAGGAATAATGAAACGAACGCAGAAAGAGCAGAAAGTGATGCACGAAATGTTCTCATTCCACTTATTTCAGCCCGTGCACGCAGCACGAAAATCTGATCAAATATAGTATTCCCGGTAGTTGTAAACGTTCGAGTTAACCGGTTCCGCTCTTACTTTCAGGGTTCTCAGGTTTTTAGCGTGTAAAGACCGAAGGACTTGATGTGTGCAGTTTTATACACCAAATTGAAATCCCTGGATGGTGGCGACCGTGTAAGCCTTTCTCTAATCGAATGCAAGGACTCAGGTCCAGTTAATTAGCAATGATTGAGTGGGCGGTAGGGGGCCGGGGGTTCCTTGAGGAAAAATATAATAGTTTAACGCTGCTACATTCACGTCTTTTCAATAACGTCACGTGACGCCTCGCCGCGAAAGACAGACTCTAAAATATCGATGAGGTTTTACATATTTATTCAAAAGCAAGGAGCCAAAGGTTACGACAGATTAATAGCATATCAATATTTTGGGTTCGTTGAAATGAATGGAAAACTAATTGCTATGGAACCTGTAAATAAGAGTTGGACATTTTAATCATGGAGGAAATCTTGCCATAGGGAGAGTAGTTAAGCAGTGAGTGGGCTTTCTCGAAACTAAATCGCTTTCTCTTTGGGATGTAACTCATGTTGAGTGAAAAAATTGTTTCATGTATTTCGTGAACGTTTATGAAGACATGGAAGAACGAGAGGGCGATTGTGGCCGTTTCAGGCGTGGCCCTGCTCTTGAGCCGATCACTTCGTTCCCCGCCGCCTCGCTGTTTTTCACATGGATAAGTGGCTTCAGGCATTCCGAATGGAAGGGAATCCAACATGATGAATAAAACAGCAGCTAATCTTATCCAGGGAACATGAGTAACAAGGAGGGTAATCTGAGGACAGATCACTGATTGCATGGTAAATATAAGGTGGTTAAAAAAACGCTCTACCGTTTTCTATGTGAGAAACACAGTTTCAAAGATGCGGCAAAAAAATTAAATTTTAATACACGATCGATATTTGACAGACTTTACAAGCTTTTGAAATGTTTGTCAGTTTTTTTTCTGCACCCTGCCTAAGTTGTGCTTTGCCTACTTAAAGGTAAATTAAAGGTGCTTTGAGGTGGGTCATTCCACCTCCAGTGGGCTGATTACCTGTGTTCGATCATCTCAGAATTCAATTGATGAACCCGATGCCAAAATATATCCATCAAAGGAAATCGGGAAAAAAGGGAAAGTCAGTGTGAATGAACTTTGACAGTGCGCTCACCCTCATGAAAGGTTAGCCCCCACGTGGATTTAGAACCAGATGGATTTTCATCTAGATGCAAATCCACCATGGTAAACTAAAATTGTAAGCTCCTAAGTTCAAAAATTGAAGTTAAATAATAGGCTGCCATCGAAACCATGGCCATACGGTAGGATATTAAAAATTTACACCAAAGAAAACGTTATATGCAATATCTTGTGTTTTCTGGAAGGTCACTATGGGAATGATAAATGGGTACGTTCGCAAGCTGACCGATAGTTTTTTTTCTTCAAACAATTGATTATCCGGCAAACGTCTATGAACTGATGAGTAAAATTGTGCAGAGGCTTCCTGAATGCGTCTTGTTTGAAAAATCGAAAATCTCGTGAAACGTCTCATGCCCCTCACGGAAGGAATTCTTGTCGCTGTCCCCGATAGATTGAAATGTGACTTAGGTTCACTTTTTCTCCTTATATGGAATCATTCGAAAGAAGATCATTCATTTCAGCTAAGAGCTCATAGACTGGCAGTGTGTATCGCTCATCTATAGACTAGACGTGATCCTCAGAACTCAAAATGAAATTGAGTAATTTTCTTGCGATACTCCAATGGTACTGTCATAGAATATCCATGCCTTTCGTCAATTTCTAAACCCCAAGAATAAAATATCAGAAGAGTCTTGGGACGGTCGTACCAATTGTTACTCCTCATCAATTTAGAATAGTACTGAGTTACCTTCATCAGGGATTCCATTTGAAGCAGTGCCATTCCCGGGGTGAATGATACCGATTTCGAAGGTAATCTCGTAAAAGTCAACTGACGAAGGCGACGTGGCACTGACGAAAATGCCGGGGGCTTGCTCTTCTTGACACCCCCAGACGGGAGTGGACAAGTGACCTGCCAACTGCAAATTCATCCATCCGGTTCACTTTTTCTCGGTCTCAGAGAAATGAAGGGAATCTTGAGACCTACGCGGTAGAAGCCGGAGAAGGAGTCCTTGCAGATGAGAGGTGCACCGGATTCCCCACACCACGTCGAGGAGAAGGTCACGCATATGGAGTTCACTGGAAGGAGACCGCCCTGGGTGATTCTCTCATGGCATGTGCGATGTTCGACGATCGAGGCGGAATATGTCACTGGTTCCGACGTCATAGAGGCCACATCTGAAAATGAAAGACAAAATCACCGAGATAATTGACCCAGTCAGGTGGAGATATAACATAAAACCAATAGCAATCGCAACCTTTCATGTGACTGATGAGTTTGCATTCAGAGAAATATTGTAGATCATTAAAATCCTGGGTGCAGAGCGGACATGTTCCTCCCTCTTTCACTGGCTTCTCAAGGATCACCATCCCAAGGTCATTATCGAGGGTTTCCCTGACGAAGTCTAAATGTGCGACTCTCTTACGTATCCGATGTCGTACAGGGCTACCAGCTACCTGGATGGACAGTGACTTCAGCTCTTATCCTCTACAGTAAATGGATGTAATCGAAATCCCAAATCCCAAATTAGTGACTGAAAAGCAAAGTAAGTCTTCTTCATCGGTATCAACAAACGCATAAGAGAGGAATACATGAAGAAGAGAAAGCAGGAGGAAGTGGTGGAGACGAATTGACGCTCTATGAGTGCTCCGCTGCAGATCATCCTCCCGCTGGAATCCACAATAACTGCTTCCCAACAATGATGTTCTGTTTCAGCAACTGCATTGTCTCTCATCATCTCATCTGTCAGTTTCGACGTGGAGAACTTTACACTTATTTTTATTAAACCTCATGAGCCATTTCCTGTTGCACTCGTCCAAAAGTCTTAAATCTCGCTCGGCTCTAGCCCTATCCGCCTCCCCCCTTATGGTAAAACCTATCTTGATGTCGTAGGCAGATTTGCTCATCTTACCCTATACCCCGAGATCCAAATCGTTTATGTAGACCAATAACAGAAGCGGTCGAAGGACCGAGCCTAGAGGGACATCGCTTACGATTCCGACTTCCTTCGACGCTTTGCCCATTTATCATCACCCGTTGCTCTCTTCCTGCCATCCAGCTAATGATGCACTCGCTCGTCCTACCCTGGATCCCTTGCGCTTCCAGTTTAACCCGCAATCTCTTGTGAGGAACGGTATCGAAAGCTTTACCGAGTCTAAATTCTCGGATATGGAATACGTGATATGGATTTTTATGCATGTTCTTCGTGTGAGTGTCCTGCGGATGTCGTGGTGGCCATGGGAGGATTCCAACAGAATCTGACATCCCTGCGCATTATTTCCATATAGGTTAGCACTCACAAGTCAAGTCCAGTTAATCACTTTATGAGTACCCACAATAGAAGTGTTAGGGGGATTCCATATCCGAGAATTTTGCTCGGGAACAGAGTATAACACGGTATTCTTCAGCCTTAAATAATTCACAAATGTAAACGAAAGTAGAATTGCCCTCAGCGGTACAAACCTTGGGAAGGGTAATTTTCAAGCCAGGGAGATATGGTATCTCCCTACGGTGTAGTGACATTGACATGACTTTGAGAGGATTCCGCTAAAACCGCTAATTTAGTGGAATCCTGTCTCTCTCTAGGAAGATTCGAAATCCCCCTGAATTCCACAAAAGCCTACGACATATATATTTCTTCTGAGACTCTCAGCCTTCAAAGTAGCTACTACCTGAATCACAAGACCATTGGAACTTGCCCCATTTCAGGAAGGAGTTATTAAATCTGTGAATGAAAATACGTGGTCACTGACGGTATTTCACCGTCCAACGATAAAGGTTTATTAGACCCAAGTAGATTATTTTCCTTTCGTTAAGTCAACAAGTTAACAACAATGTTTTACTTTATTCAATGTTCAAATATAACCAAGCGTCGTATCTGTTGAAGAAGCTAGAAGTCTCCGGCCGGAAATTTTCAAGTGACTATCAGTTACATTTTCACCTACATTCAGTTGCAGGAAATTTTCAGGAAATTAGCTCCTCTCAAGTTATCTTCTTGCAAAACTTGCTCCATTGCATTTCTTGCTTTCTGCACCTGTTTTTGCACATCCGACAGTCCTAGGCGCCAAAAATAAATTTAGGAAATCTATATTTTTCATTCTGGAGAAGTTACATTGATCCTGTGACATCACGTTAGCCACTAACTGTGTAAGTCACACTCTCAGTGGTTTCTCATTCCTAGAAAAAATATAGACCTACTGTATATCATCAATGATCTTGGTTTAATTCAGGAGGAGTGATAGTGAGCTCTTGGGAGGATGCAATGAGCACATCCCACTTTGGAAGAGAATACGTGGGTCACTCTGAAAGTTTTTAGAATCAGGCCAGCGTATTACATGATCTTTTGCTTTAGGATATGATGCTATTGTAGAACTCTATATTGCTCTACATACCAAATGTCATTCTACTCCGAGTCGTATTAAGAAAGCTATAGCTTCTTTCATTTTCCTTAGTGGTAGTATTTTACCTCGTTGGAATGAAGCTTATTCGAGAGCACGGGCGGGCTATGATTTTCTATGACTCCAAAAAAATGCTTCAGCCAATCAGATTGCTACCAATCCTTGAGAACAGCTTTTGGAGACACTACACCCTCAAGCGCCATTGTGTATAATTGGTTTGCCCAATTTTGCCAAGTTCGACACTCGAAGACGAACCTCGCTTGGGGCGTCTCATCAATGCTGTTACTTCTGACATAATTGAGCGTGTGCGTAACTTGATTGAGAACGGTCGTCGAATCACATATGACGAGATTCAGGCTGCCTTGGGTATCGGATCGCTGCATTCCACGAGATCCTGCACCAACCTCTTGGCCTGCGGAAGCTTGTTTCTCTTTGGGTGCCCCACTGCTTGACCACAGAACAAAAACAGGCACGCAAGGAATGGTGTTCCTATATGTTGGAAAAATTTGCAGAGGGAGATTCTCGTTTGGCATCCGACATCCCGACAGGTGACGAGATCTGGATATACAACTATGATCCAGAAACCAAGCTGCAGTCAGCCATATGGACATTTTCTAATGAGCCTCCACCACAGAAGTTTTGTCTGACTCGAAGCGTCAACAAGAAGATGGTGGCCACTTTTTTTCCGAAGATCTGGTCATGTGAAGACGATGCTAGAGGATCATCGTACGGTGACTGCCAAATGGTACAGCAAAGTATGCCTGCCCGCCGTCTTGGCTGAAGTGAAGCGGATGTGTCCAAAGACTGGTCTTCGTGGGTTGCTCCTTCATCACGACAACTCTCCCGCTCACACTGCAGTTTGCACTTTGGACTTTCTGGTACAGCAGGAGTCAAACTTGTGACCCATCCACCCTATTCGCCCGATCTAAACTCCTGAGGTTTCTTTCTGTTCCCCAAAAATAAACAATAGCTGCGTGGACGTTCAATGACGCCGATGAGGCTATCAATGCTTACCAGGAGGCAATTATGGCTTTGACTGATCGGATGTGGGAAAATTCATGTTAAAGCTAGCTCAAGCGGATGAAAACTTTTGTGGAGTGTGATGGTGACTACTTCGAGCATCTGTAGAAAGTTGGTTCAAATTCGGTGTGTTGTCTCCTTGATTCTGAAAACTTCCAGAGTGACCCACGTATTTTTTATTATTAAGGAAAATTACGTCATCGCATGTTCAACTGTCTTTCTAGGCAGCGCCATTTGAGTAATATTAAAATAATCGTGGGTGTAGTCTGCAGTAGTTATAATCATTTACCAATTTTTGGCTATCCATTGGGTTGACTTCAGCCTCCCCTTTGAAGACAATGAAAAAGGCTGTTTAACAACGAATCTTTGCGTCTTCTGAACAAGTTGAGGATAAGCAGTTGGCTTACTCAAATCTCATAATTGATTTAAACGTGCTTGATGTAGGTGGCAACCCCTTGCCGAAGCTGCCGTCTGCAGTGATCAGGAATCTACACAAACTGGAGTTAATTGATTTTGCATCCTGCAAACTGGGACCGACCCTATCGAGAGGCCAGGTGGAACTCCGCTCTAAGGGACTGAGGGAGCTGTATCTCTGTGCAAACAACATTTCAATAATTGAGCCGAATGCCATCACAGGTATAACAGTTTTCCCGTTCCCATTGTTCGTGTTCAGTGTAGCATTGGTATAACTGTCCCATGGATGTCTTATCCGCGTTAAACTTTAACGTCCATTACATTACCCTGATGTAGGGGACCTGATGGGTCTTTTTGCGGAGATTGAAGGCGCATTCGACAAGGTATTGCGAATATTCAGTTGGAGCTCATCGTGGCTGAGGTGGCATAAATGGATAGAATAAAAACTGCCTGAATTACTTTGTAATTCTTGGAAATGTATATATTAGCATGGGGTAGGGTATGTGGATATTTGATGCTACTTGCCAAGTTTATTCAGTGATCCCCTTAACCGCAAATAAGATGATGTCACATTGAACATTTTAGAAATCTATTACGTCTTACCACTTCACGTTTTAAAAACAACTGAAGGGACGGACGATAAGATTGCTCCAAAAGGGTGTAGCGCCTGTTGCATTTCACCCTCTTGGAGCAATTTCCTGAACCAGGCAGAACACTTGACCTTAATAGATGTAGCGATTCGCAAAGTCAACTGATATGCTAGTTTTGATGAAGAGCTGATTGAATCCGGTAAGGGCTTATGAGTCCATCTGAATCGCCGCGTGACTCCCTCTTGCGTTACACCCTTTTAAAGCATTTTCATCGCTTCGTCCCTTTTGTTGCTGCGTTAACCTTGGCATATATATCTGGTGTTTTTCTGAGACTGTATGACATGCACAATGGAATCACCCAATCTATATATATGAAAGTTTGAACTTTGCAAATGGCATGGAGAAAACCTAATTAGGCATCTTGCCGCGTGCAAACGCTAATAAAGTTCAAGCAGTGCTGATTGTTCAGCAAAATATAAATATAACACCATCACAACATCTACTACGCCCCAAACCTCAAGTTACCTTGTAACATTCATTTTGGACCGTAATATATATGTTTTATTTAAAGTACATGGTTCCTTTATCTGCAGTAGGACAATTCAGAGGTTAGTTGCGACCTCTAATCACCTTTGCTCTCCTGTCATCGGAAAGAACTCACATACTTCCCGACAGACTAGATACTGGACTTTTGCAAAATTAGGAATAGCTTAGTCCCAGACCTGGTAGAACATTTCAATCGACGCACCATAGTGGACTGCAGAGCATTCTCCGTATCTCTTTCAGGTCTGACGCCAAACACGAAGATTTGCCTAACAGAGAATAATATCTCTAAGTTAGATGAAGAGATATTTCGTCCGATACTGGAGATCCTCTCACATGGTGATGGGAGTGTCAACCTTCAAGGTAAATAACATAGTTTTCACTTCGAGACACAAATTTCATCTCCAGCCATAAGTATTCCCATTTGTCTTCTTTTTTTTTTACTGCATTTCTTAGCCCATTCATCCATTTTCAGGGAATCCTGTTCGGTGTGGTTGTGAATTGGACTGGCTCTCGTTTTCTCCATTCTTTTTGACAAGGCTGTTCGGGACATGTGAGAACGGAACAGAATTTCAGCATTTAAATCTTCATTCCTTGACGAGGTGCCGCCTGTGTCCTTACAAGTGTGTCGGTGCCGTGGACGTGCACCTTTGCACAGCGGGGTCGTTGAGTCTTTCTAAATTTCACAACTGCCGGCCGGGTGAATTCTGCTGTCAGCCAGCAATTTCGGCAGGAAACACCCCAAACCTGGCCAGCACAAGTCCAGCAGGTCCTTCCTGCCCACTCGCTGCGGGTTTCTCGTGCCCAGATGCGAAATACGTGACCTTATGCGACCCGGGCACTGCCTTGCCTCTCCCTTGTCCTCTGAGCACCCAACTGTGCTGCCGCGTCACTGCGGCTGCAGGAAAAGATTTATTATTCGGTCAACTGTGCCCTTCCACCCATGCCTGTATTCCATCAGCCTTGTCAGACGTCCAATGTGAGCCAGGAAGTGAGATTGCGAAGGCTTCATGTCATGAAAATCGCGTCTGCTGCGTCATCAAGACTCCCCAGAAAAGTTATTCTCTCAGACGTTGCGACCACAAATGTGTTTCTGAGGCAGACGTCCAGTCCTGTGTGCCAGGGACTTTGAAGAACGATTCGGAGTGCAGGGAGACAAATGAATATTGCTGCCAAGTGATGACCGAATCGAACGGATCAGGGCATTCATCAGCACCACAAGAAATCCCAAATTGCGACCCTGCCTTCGGCCTCTGCATGGCGACTCACCTTTCCGATGAATGCCGAGCCAGCGGACTGACTGACTTCACCGAGCTCTTTCGATGCCCTGAGAATCTCCTTTGCTGTGCATCGAAGACAGCCATCGAGAAGAGGGACATTGAAGTGTTCTCCAGTGGTGGTATGCCTCAGACTTCCACTCGATCATGCTTTGTTTCCTTGTAATGATGGATTTTTCCCATAATAGTTCAGCATATTTTCCTGCAGTTAGGAGATTTCAAATTACTGATCTGAAGCAGATAATATACATATTTCTCCTTGCGTTCAACATGCATGCATATACAAGGTATGAACTAAATTCCTCTCCATACCATGGTCAAACATGCTTTCCAAGTGGTTCTCACACCTTCTTGTATTCTTTCCTTGATTTTGAGGATATGATGCAATTACATGTCTTTACAAATGCAATTTAGACCATGTAAACATATACGAGCAAAACAACAAAATAATACAGTACATAGTGCAAGGAACTTAATTGTTAAGCACTTCACCCACGCCTCTGTGAAAGCAAAACTACATTCAATCGAGTTACTGGACCTATTCAAACTTGTATGAACTTGTTTGTCTTACATGTTTAGCTTTAGAAGTAGGGGAGACTGGGGTACAGTGGGAAACTTGACTATTTGTTGCCTCAAGCTAGATTAAGAATCATGTAAATCTACTGAAACACCCTCCATATCATTCCTAACATCTGTATAAGGTTTAGTGATTATCTCAAAGCTATGGATAAGCTGTTTTCGTATGATGTTGAAGATTCAATATTGAAATCTTAAAGGGTGAAAGTTTAAAATAAATTCAATGAAACCATAAACGTTTTGTATTCTGCTCTTTTCAGCACAAAAATCATTGTTCTAGTCTAAAAGCGACAAAAGTTATAGCTATATTAACAAATAGGGAGTAACTTAGCAAACATCCCGTTTTTATAGTGCCGTGATGGATTACATGCCCCCCTCCTCTTGGGTCATGGTATGGTTCATGATATTCACTGATCTTCATACTAGTTCTACCAACGTCGAAACTGACAGATGAGATGATGAGAGACAATGCAGTTGCTGAAACAGAACATCATTGTTGGGAAGCAGTTATTGTGGATTCCAGCGGGAGGATGATCTGCAGCGGAGCACTCATAGAGCGTCAATTCGTCTCCACCACTTCCTCCTGCTTTCTCTTCTTCATGTATTCCTCTCTTATGCGTTTGTTGATACCGATGAAGAAGACTTACTTTGCTTTTCAGTCACTAATTTGGGATTTGGGATTTCGATTACATCCATTTACTGTAGAGGATAAGAGCTGAAGTCACTGTCCATCCAGGTAGCTGGTAGCCCTGTACGACATCGGATACGTAAGAGAGTCGCACATTTAGACTTCGTCAGGGAAACCCTCGATAATGACCTTGGGATGGTGATCCTTGAGAAGCCAGTGAAAGAGGGAGGAACATGTCCGCTCTGCACCCAGGATTTTAATGATCTACAATATTTCTCTGAATGCAAACTCATCAGTCACATGAAAGGTTGCGATTGCTATTGGTTTTATGTTATATCTCCACCTGACTGGGTCAATTATCTCGGTGATTTTGTCTTTCATTTTCAGATGTGGCCTCTATGACGTCGGAACCAGTGACATATTCCGCCTCGATCGTCGAACATCGCACATGCCATGAGAGAATCACCCAGGGCGGTCTCCTTCCAGTGAACTCCATATGCGTGACCTTCTCCTCGACGTGGTGTGGGGAATCCGGTGCACCTCTCATCTGCAAGGACTCCTTCTCCGGCTTCTACCGCGTAGGTCTCAAGATTCCCTTCATTTCTCTGAGACCGAGAAAAAGTGAACCGGATGGATGAATTTGCAGTTGGCAGGTCACTTGTCCACTCCCGTCTGGGGGTGTCAAGAAGAGCAAGCCCCCGGCATTTTCGTCAGTGCCACGTCGCCTTCGTCAGTTGACTTTTACGAGATTACCTTCGAAATCGGTATCATTCACCCCGGGAATGGCACTGCTTCAAATGGAATCCCTGATGAAGGTAACTCAGTACTATTCTAAATTGATGAGGAGTAACAATTGGTACGACCGTCCCAAGACTCTTCTGATATTTTATTCTTGGGGTTTAGAAATTGACGAAAGGCATGGATATTCTATGACAGTACCATTGGAGTATCGCAAGAAAATTACTCAATTTCATTTTGAGTTCTGAGGATCACGTCTAGTCTATAGATGAGCGATACACACTGCCAGTCTATGAGCTCTTAGCTGAAATGAATGATCTTCTTTCGAATGATTCCATATAAGGAGAAAAAGTGAACCTAAGTCACATTTCAATCTATCGGGGACAGCGACAAGAATTCCTTCCGTGAGGGGCATGAGACGTTTCACGAGATTTTCGATTTTTCAAACAAGACGCATTCAGGAAGCCTCTGCACAATTTTACTCATCAGTTCATAGACGTTTGCCGGATAATCAATTGTTTGAAGAAAAAAAACTATCGGTCAGCTTGCGAACGTACCCATTTATCATTCCCATAGTGACCTTCCAGAAAACACAAGATATTGCATATAACGTTTTCTTTGGTGTAAATTTTTAATATCCTACCGTATGGCCATGGTTTCGATGGCAGCCTATTATTTAACTTCAATTTTTGAACTTAGGAGCTTACAATTTTAGTTTACCATGGTGGATTTGCATCTAGATGAAAATCCATCTGGTTCTAAATCCACGTGGGGGCTAACCTTTCATGAGGGTGAGCGCACTGTCAAAGTTCATTCACACTGACTTTCCCTTTTTTCCCGATTTCCTTTGATGGATATATTTTGGCATCGGGTTCATCAATTGAATTCTGAGATGATCGAACACAGGTAATCAGCCCACTGGAGGTGGAATGACCCACCTCAAAGCACCTTTAATTTACCTTTAAGTAGGCAAAGCACAACTTAGGCAGGGTGCAGAAAAAAAACTGACAAACATTTCAAAAGCTTGTAAAGTCTGTCAAATATCGATCGTGTATTAAAATTTAATTTTTTTGCCGCATCTTTGAAACTGTGTTTCTCACATAGAAAACGGTAGAGCGTTTTTTTAACCACCTTATATTTACCATGCAATCAGTGATCTGTCCTCAGATTACCCTCCTTGTTACTCATGTTCCCTGGATAAGATTAGCTGCTGTTTTATTCATCATGTTGGATTCCCTTCCATTCGGAATGCCTGAAGCCACTTATCCATGTGAAAAACAGCGAGGCGGCGGGGAACGAAGTGATCGGCTCAAGAGCAGGGCCACGCCTGAAACGGCCACAATCGCCCTCTCGTTCTTCCATGTCTTCATAAACGTTCACGAAATACATGAAACAATTTTTTCACTCAACATGAGTTACATCCCAAAGAGAAAGCGATTTAGTTTCGAGAAAGCCCACTCACTGCTTAACTACTCTCCCTATGGCAAGATTTCCTCCATGATTAAAATGTCCAACTCTTATTTACAGGTTCCATAGCAATTAGTTTTCCATTCATTTCAACGAACCCAAAATATTGATATGCTATTAATCTGTCGTAACCTTTGGCTCCTTGCTTTTGAATAAATATGTAAAACCTCATCGATATTTTAGAGTCTGTCTTTCGCGGCGAGGCGTCACGTGACGTTATTGAAAAGACGTGAATGTAGCAGCGTTAAACTATTATATTTTTCCTCAAGGAACCCCCGGCCCCCTACCGCCCACTCAATCATTGCTAATTAACTGGACCTGAGTCCTTGCATTCGATTAGAGAAAGGCTTACACGGTCGCCACCATCCAGGGATTTCAATTTGGTGTATAAATGACGTGTGTAGTTCAGGAAGCCAGAAATGTGCGATTTTTGGACTCTTGGGACTTTCATTCTCGCCTTGGCCAATTGAGCTTGCAAATGTTGATGGCCCTTATGATATAAACTAGTCTAAAAGCACGGGCTGAAATAAGTGGAATGAGAACATTTCGTGCATCACTTTCTGCTCTTTCTCCGTTCGTTTCATTATTCCTGGAAGCATCCTGCGAAGCAGCGTTTTGTTAACGTCGTCATGGACTTTTATCCACTGACTGAGACTCCAAAAGTTTTTCTTTCTCTCACGTTCAGTAGATCCCGCCACAGAATTGTTGAAATTTCCTCATATTTCGGGGCATTTCGAGAACGCCAACATTTAAAAATAACAATATTTGAACACCGACTCGATGCTGGAAACATACTCGAAGCACTGTCTTAAACCGGCGACGGACCTGGTAACGCGACGAAGTATGACATTTGATCGTTGTCACAGCAAAATTGGGGAAGATTTTTGAGCTCGGCCGGGATGCGGATCGACTCGATAGGACCTATTTGCCCGGTGTATCGGGCATGAAGGTCGATCGGCAATCTATTTTCCGGTCGGGTTCGAGAGAAAGCGTAATTTGTGACCGCGAGTTCGGAAGCTCAAAGGACAAAGCAGGGTTTGGACCGGTTCGTTCGGCAATCAAGTATCAGGTCGAGTGCAGGTCATGACGTGTGAGCACTTCTCAAGAAAGCTTTCGGTATTGTGCCATTCTTACTAGCCAAAAAGTGGCCTCGTTACATGAAAATGGGACACATTTTTGGACTTTTGATCCACTACACTCGTAGAAAAAGGGGAGCGATTTTTCTCAAAAAAGAGAGTAAAATAGCTAACTCCAATTTCACCCCCCCCTTTCACTCTGGGAAAAGAGCGAATTTACTCCTTCACCAAGGAGTAAAATTGCTCTCCTCCTCCGTGAATAAAAACGCTCCCATCAGAAAGTGAGAGAGATATAATGCAAATGCGAAAATTCTCATACATAACGTGTGTCGGTTTCGCTCTCATACAGGCGATGACCTACCTCTGACAGTACTGATTACTGCACAGGTCAGAGGGCGGATCACCTCTTACAGGTTCCGTGGAGTATCAGAGGTATCAGTCCCTTATTACCTCATTTAAGTGAGGTTTAATTGAATGAAGTCCATGGACATCTTCTGTATATTCTAGATCTTCTAAGCGGATAAAATAATACGTTTTTTTTTTTTTTTTAATAATAATAAAAGGAGCTAATGGTATGGTGGGCCCCGCTGTCAGTGGTGGACCGCCACATGACTCCCGCCCACCACGGTGAGATCCTCCCAACACCAGGGCTGGCAGAGTGCAATACCCTGGAGAAGCTGTTGTGAACGCCATGGGAAGGTGACCCATGACTCAGGCGTGAGGACGAGTGTGCAGGCACGCTCGCCACCACGCCTGGATCTCTCCCGTTATTACTTTTAGCTGTTAATTCTATATTCCTTTTTTGACAGAGAGCGGCCTTTAATGAGAAGCAAAAACAAGAAGATCCTATCATTGAATTGGTTAGTAGATTTGGGGCTGATTACGTTTTAGGTCCACTTGTTTCTGAAGAAGTTTAATTTACGCCCTAGCAGTTTACGATTCTCTTTCTTTAGGTACGTTTTAACTTATTTCATGCTGAATTTACTGGATTTACATCCTGTCGGAAGTTGTTTAAAGGATAGATGCCCCATAGGAAGAATAGGTGTCTCCAGGTGCCAGCTGGCCGGAAGGGCCTTATCAGGCGCCCTGGTGAGAAGAGCTGAAGCAGGGTGTTATTTGAGACATTGGAGTCATGCGAGAGGAGTTTGAGGAGTGAGGTATTGGATTGGCCGCTAAAGTGAGAGTGAGAGGGTCTGAATTTTTTTTTTTTTTTTTTTTTGATGCTTAGAAAGAGCAACAGAAGACGGAAGGAGAGAGGAGCGAGCGAGTGGGAGAAGAGAAAGAAAGTGAAAGGAAGGTGTGAGGGAAGGAAATGAAAAGTGGCTTTGAGCGATAGTGCGCTCTGGATATTCCTCCGCGGCAGAAAAAAAGCACTGCGCGAAGGAATAGGAGGAGGAAGGGAGTGGAGTGAAAATAGAGCGAGACAGAAAAGAGATATTTTTTCACCCTCATCAGTTCAGGTGCCCCAGAAAAAAAGCACTGTTGACACAAGAATGATGAGAGCGGGATGGTTCAGGGGTCAGGGGGAGAGCAGTTAGTGGTTTTTCCTAAACGTTCCAAGATTTTATTATAAGGATAAGTTTTACAGTGCTTGAAGCGCCCTATGGTGAATTTCTTATTTAATCTCACGGGAATTTCTTTGATGTCCCCTGGCCTTTTAGGGTCGTTATAATAGTTATAAGCTAGTTGAGAGGCGTGCCGAGAGAGAGGGGTGAGTCCGCTGATTCTGTATATATATGAGTTAGAAAAATAAGTGGGAAGGCGGAAGGCGTATCTTATAGCAGCTCGTTCGATGCGTTCTAGTTGGTCGAGGACTGTCTCTGGGCAGTTTGCCCAAGCAGCGAACGCGTACGTTAAGACCGGGCGGAGGTACGTTACATATAACTTCAAAATTACGTGAGGCTCACATTTGTTAACCCCGGCCAAAATCTTCAAGCAGTTAAGCTTTCTGATCGACTTGGTGCGGATTACGTTAACGTGTTCGTTCCATCTAAGATTACTGTCAAAATTAACACCAAGAAAACGGGTGAACCGCGAGCGTGGGATGAGCACACCGTCCAAACGGACGTTTACGGAGTGAGGTTTCCTGTCGCGTGCAAACAAGAGGAGGGAGGATTTGGAGGGATTCATACTTATACGCCAGTTGCGACAGTAGTAAGAGAGAGCGTTGAGCGCCGCTTGGGCTCGCGACTCCAGAGCAGTGACATCTCTGCCCGAGAGCCACAGGGCGGTATCGTCCGCGTATTGGCTCGTACAAACGTTAAGTTTACGAGGGATAGAGCTCGAGAGGTCGTTAACGTAGAGAATGAAAAGAAGGGGTGCTATTACTGAGCCCTGCGGAACCCCCGCGGTGGGGGAGCGGGTCTCGGAGAAAGAGTTCCCGACCCTTACCCTGAACGATCTCTCGGTCAGATAGGAGGCTGTCCATCTGAGAAGCTGCAGGGGAATTTTAAAGTGAAAGAAAAGTTTAAAGATTAGCCCTGCATGCCAGACCTTATCGAAAGCTTTAGTCACGTCAAAGAAAAGAGCCAAGAGATGCATTTTACTGTGGACAGCCACCAACGCATCGTGGTGGAGACGAACGAGCTGATCGGTTGTACAAAGATTCTTACGAAAGCCCGATTGAGAGGGAGAGAGTAAATTATTGGTTTCCAGGTAATCATTAAGGCGAGAGGTAAGAATCCTTTCTAAGAGTTTTTGGAGACAGCTGAGAAGGCTAATAGGACGAAAGGAAGAAGGGTCGGAAAGGTCCTTATCGGGCTTAGGGATCATAGTAATTATTGCGGACTTCCACCCGAGCGGGACGTGTCCTAGGCGGAGACAGGCGTTGTAGATGAGATAGAGAGAGCGAAGGGCTCGCTCGGAGAGATGTTTAATGCTATTAACGAAAATATTATCGGGGCCAGGGGCTTTATTAGGGGAAACTTTAATCGCGGCCTCGATCTCATCGAGCGTTATTTCGTAAGTGAGAGCTTTCTGTGAGGGAGAGAGATACTCAGGTTTAGAGGAGAGGTCTGAGAGAGAGAAGTTACAGATTTTCTTTTCGAGATCGAGGCAAACCTCTGGGGGGCGACGCCCCAGGGAACTGGGGGGTTCAGTCATAGCTTCCAGCAGAGTAGATGCAAAAACGGAGGCTTTGCTCTCATCACTGCAGTGAGTCCCGCCGTCGAATTTAAGGGGTCTACTTTTACTGTTTCTAGGGTTGCCAACCCTTTTAAATAACTTCCAAAAATTAGCTGGATCCTCTTCGCTATTTAATTGCTCGCAAAAATCACACCAGTACTGATCGCTCTCGATCTTAATTAGGGCTTTAATCTCATGATTAAGCTTATTGATTAATGGCTTCAGGGTGGGGTCTTTATTGCGATAAAATAAACGACGGAGTTTCCTCCGCTCTTTAATTTTATTGAGGGTTTCTACAGAGAGATTGTAAGGCTTATGGGAGGGAGTCGTCTTGGGGACGGCAATGTCCTGGGCGATTTGAATCGCTTCAGTGATGAGAGTGACTGCTTCCTCGAGTTGGGGGACGGTCTCTAAAGGAAGAGAATGAGGGAGGAGGGTCTCTAACACGTCCTGGAAACTATGCCAGTCGGCGTTACGAAAATCAAAGCGAGGGAGGCTAGTTGAAGGAGGAGGTTCATGGGAGAAGTTACAGTTAATGAGGATGGGCACATGATCGCTCCCTACGTCTTCTCCTATAGAGAAGTTATGGAAAAAAGGGAGGAACTGTGCATTGCCCAGTGCTAGGTCAATTCTGTACGAATTTCCTAGTCCTGGACAGTGGTGGGTGGGGCTGTCGTCATTTAAAATAGAGAAGCTGCTGGAGGCTATGAAGTCGCTGAGAATGCGACCTGCTGCGTTGGGTTCATCGCGAAAGGACAGATCAGGAGAATGAGCGTTTAAGTCGCCGAGAAGAAGCGAAGGACCGCTTATTCCATTAATGAAGTCAAGGTCAGAATGAGAAGGAGGAGAGTTAGGAGGAAAGTAGGCGTGGAAGAGAGTGAGAGTTGTTATGGGAAAACGAATTTTTACACCGATTATCTCGGACTCATGATGCCAAGTGTGATTAATTAATTCTGAGTCGAGGTTGCTGAGAATGTACACTGCTGAACCCCCCTGGAGCGGTCTATTTTGAAAGCTGGGTTTGTAACAGTAATAATTCCTGATAGAAGGTGCCTTTTTACTTTTAAGTTCGCTGAAGCAAATAATAACGGGCTTAACTTGCTCAATGTAATGCAAAATTTCAGGGCGCTTGCCTTGGAAGGAATTACAATTTAAGTGAAGAAAGGAGACAAGATTAGACGTCATTAGTTAGTAGAGGAGGGGAGGACGGTAGGGGATGGGGCGGGAAGCGAAAGAGAGAAGCCGTAGGCGTGCAGAGCAGCGATGATGCTCTGCACTTGCTGCAGGAGCAGCTGAATCACCGCGTCGCGCTCGGGAGACGCATGAGCGGCGTGGGCGGACGCGGGCTCGATCGCGATGACCGCGGGCGCTGCGCCAGCGACGGGTGCTACGCGGATGGCGGCGGACGCCTGTGCAGATGCCGCGGGGGGACGCGAGGGCGACGCGACGGGAGTCGGGGCGGCAGTTACAAGCTGGCGCGAGGCGGGGGCGACGGGAGCGAGGGCGACCTGACGCGCGGGCGGTGTTGTCCATGCGGGTCGCGAGGGGGGTGGCGCGGGGACAAGCTTCACGGGCGTCCTGACAGGGGGCGGGTTCGGATAATTAAGAGCCGGCCTAGAGTACGCGCCTAGGCTGGTTTGCTGTTTCAGCTCTTCCTGGATTTTCTTTGCGAGTAGGGAGTTTGAAAATCTGGGGTCACTGGCGACCTGCCGTCGTTTTTCTTGCCGTTTGGGGCAAGCGGCGGAGTTCGCCATGTGGGCACCCTGACAATGGCTGCATTTAGGTTGCAGACCATTGAGCCTCGCCTGACAATTCTTCTGGGAGTGGCCCTTCCCCGCGCAGAAGGAGCACACATCGCGGTCAGATTTGCACTGGCCGATGTAGTGACCATATTCCAGGCATTTGAAGCACTGGATTATGCGAGGCTGCAGAACGAACTCCTCTACTTTGAGACGCAGGCATCCGATCACAAGAACTCCTGCTTTCAGGAGAGCGCGGGCCGTGTCGGTGTCGAGCGCTTTAACTAGGACCATTGGGAGAGGTGCGCCCGTCTTGGTTTTCCTCATGCGGATGAGGCCGCCTTCATGCAGGGAAATCCCGTGCTCCGTTGCGAGGACATCGCGGACGGTCTCTAAGTCCTCCTCTAGCCCAACGCCTTTGATGATGAATTTAAGAAGCGGAAGCCTACTTTTAGCGGGGAAGGCTTCTCCGCCGATTCCGGACTCGCTCCACCTGCTACATATCCGGGGAATGTCTGATGCCTTTTCGAGGCTCAGCACGAATCCAGCCGATCGAGTGGCACGGATATTCAGCAGGCGGACGGTTGGAAAAAAAGCAGAGAAAGAGCGAATAAACGCGATTTTCTGCTGGAGTTTGGGAGTCAAACCTTGAATGAAAACAGGGTTTTGAAAATAGTAGGCTTTTGTGGATTCAGATCCGTTCGGGATTAGACTAGCGGCAGTTGCATTAGGGAGAGGGCTTTCACGAGGCGCGTTGGAAGATAAAGACGATTTCGTTGGGGATGAGGGAGGCGTAGCTGAGTGAGAAGAGGGCAAGTACGGAGCGAGGTTAACATTATTGCGAGCAGCCGGATTCTGAGGAGTGAGGGGTGGAGGCGAGGGTGAGTGTGGACCTGACGAGGTGCGGGAGGCCGGCGGAGGGTGCAAGGATGCAGCTGGGGATGGCTGCCGCCTCGAGCGAGGAGAGAGATCAGAAGAGACTGAGGGAGCTTTCGAGGAAGGGCCCCGTTTCCGCAGTCTCCTCTTCGCAGGCATAGCTAATGCCTGAAAAGAGAGAGATTGAGGAAAAGGTGTGGGAACTTTAAGATGAATGAAGGAGGAAGTGATGTGAAAGAAGAGGGACAGATGATAATGAGATGGATCGTCGAAAGCTCGGTCGATAAAAACTGACAGAAACTTTCGATAGGATAATGATGAGTATGTATATGAGGTGAAGGATGACGCCTTTAGAAAGACGATTTGAAGGCTGCCGGGACAACAGGCCCCGGCAGTTGGGGTAAGGAAAGAGCCTAGGCCGAAAAAAAGCACGGCTAGACAAGCTATAGCCTGGGAAAGGACTCTAGCTGAGGATCCAATATTACGTTTTCCAAAAGGGTTCTCAATAGGAATATGAGCTTGTTTTTGGCCTGGACTCAATGAATATTTCTTGAATATGTGGATAACAAATGATGAAGTGTCCGTGTTGATTTATTCCTATAATGAGACTAGGCGAGACATATGGCAAGGTACTAAACAATCCCGCAAGGGGCGATTCCAGGGAAAGAGAGAAGGGAGGATTTTTCTGTACTGTACGAAAAGTGAGACCCTTACCGCCACCTAGGGGCCTGATGAAGAACTTCAAGGTGTTCGCTTCAATACGAGCGATGAGGGAGCATTTGGTGAGTAACGAGAGACTAAATTCGAAAAGCTCACGGTGTGCTCACTTTTTACCCCCCAAACGCTCGGAATTTTCTAAGAGTGAAAGTATCGCCTCCGGTCATACACTTACGATTGACATCTCACTCGTGAAAATCTGTTCATCCGTCTGAGGTAGGTATCCGTAGGTGCAAAAAGGTAAAGAACCCCTGTTTCTTTACCTTTTTGCACCTACGGACCCCCCAGATCCTCAAGTATTACCCATGGACCCCCACCCCTGGTTATCAGAAACTTTGGAACATGTGGATTTGTGATTATAAATGACTTTTTGGGGAGCTTTTGGCTACCTTCACTTATATATATGTAATTTTCCAAGGACCCTCCACGGACTCACTGGGGGTTCATGGACCCCAGGTTAAGAACCCATGGTCTAAGAGGAGTTTCCCCGGAATGACACCCTGACACAACCAGATTATCCAATTATGTTCATGCCTATGGATCAGAGATGGCCGGGCATCGATTTCACACAATTCATTCCTAAGTAATAGTTTTTTTCCGGCGTATAGGGGAGTTTTAATCAGATTCAGATTTCCCGATATAACAGTTTGGCATGGTTTCCCATGCCAAAGACACGCTTCGCCACCCTGCTACCTTCCTCAGAATGCCCTTCATTCTGAACCGTTTCACGAAACTGCGTTCCTGCGCAGATCTGCGAGGGTCCCTACGTCCCCCCCCCCCTCCTTGAGGCAAATACGTCATCAGAGACATGGCGTTTTCAAACTTAGAGCCCTATGCGGGCTGCGGGCCGGCCAAATCACCACAACAGAAGCCGCGGCTCGGAGCAGGAAAGCTCGGTCGACGATTGCGTTCCGGGTCGGGTGCGGGCCACGATTAGAATCGGGCAGAGCGAGTTTCAACTCGGAAATGTCAACCCGTGCAGGCCTCTGACGCGCAGAAAGACAGGAGAACCCGTAGGAACTATGTTCGCAGCGCACTTTTTCGACTTTTGACCCAACAAGTATCGTCTCCAGCTTTCGATTGACACATCACCTATTAAAACCCGTCTAGGAGGACTGTCTCGGAATGACAAACATTCTCGCATCTCATGGATGGATGGATGGATGGATATGGATGATGCATGATACATATTTGGACCCATTTCCCCGACACACAATTTTGTCAAAAAAATGTTTCCAATTTTGTTCCGTCGCTGTGAACTCATCCAAAAATGCGCTTCTCATCCCCTCTTCGTTCGTTCCTTGTTTCTCGAATCACCCCTTATTCAATATGAGTTAATATAAGAATTAACTTTCCTCAAGAAAATTCAAATTTTTAAATTTAACTCATGGAAAATGGCAGTAATAACAGCTTTAATTTGCCTAGTTCGCCTATTTTGTTATAATTTAAAATACAGACCATTCTTTGCCGTTTCTGATGGGGTGAATAGGAATTTCTTAATGACAGCAGTTTTTGGACTCGAAGGCTGTCCAAAAATTCCTGTCATTGATGCAAATTTGAATAATTTCAAGGGTCTCATCAAAGATGATGAACGAACTTCCAACCGTGCTCTTGAGGTGTCTGTATCGAAATGACAGCATTAAAAAAACTATGGACGATTATTTGAAAAGAAAAGGTCATTATTTTATTACTTTTGTATTTTAGTTCCTGATTCCCAGTTTCCATCTGGCACATTTGTCTTGAGCAAATGCTCACACTATTTCATATTGAACGAAGTATTTGTTCTTTCAATAGAAAACCGGGGGAAACCATGTAAGCTAACCAGATTTTCTTCATTTTCGTGTTGATGCTATATTGACTCTGTTTTGATACCCATTCAAAGACATGCTGCAGGCGTTCAAGCACGGTCAACCGAAGACGCAGTCGGTGGAGGCTCAGTCACAGTAGTCGCAGTCGCCACAATTACCGTCGTCACAATTGCAGGCAACTACAGAGAAAATTTCCGTTTGTGATTTTGGATGCTGCTGGCAAAGAGGGCATCAAGCAGCGCCTATCCAGCATGAAGGACGAGGACTGGGAGGCGGTTCCGATCCGACACATCGACGATAGCAAGAAAGAGAGTAAATACATCATCAGCACGAACGGCAAACAACGGCAATCGTGAGTTCACCCTCAACTAGATCGCCAGCCTTAAGTGCAAGAACTATCATAAGTTCCTCGTCTTCTGCTTGGACTCCCTGCTGTACGAGGCGATTGCCGAGAGATCGCTGAGCGGGAACGCCGTCGTCGTCCCTCGAAAGTGGCTACATAGACCCATCATAGGATAACATCCGAGAGGAACACCGTGTGTCCCTCTCGAGCAATCCTCGTCTGGCTAAGTCCAAGCACCCTGGCCTACATGGCGTACGTATTCGCGAGCGCGGACATAGCGCATGTGATCGACGGGGAGGACGATATCAACACCGGCTTCTACATTGCCAAACCCAGTTTGGTAGCGAATGAGCTCTTCCAGAAAGTCATCGAAGTGCTGAAAGCGGACGAAAATGTTTACGATCAGGATGTTTGGAATCATCACTGAAACGCTGTACAAATTGCAATTGAGACAATTCACGTAAACACGAAGGAGGGATGCACATCCTCCCTCTATCGTTCGAGCCTGAGTTCTCTGGAGACTCCTTGGATTGGGATATCTCTAATGACGGATTTGTTCAAGAACTTGAGAATCTTCCGCTCTGGTTAATTTTGAGAAAGATCGGCTACAGTGTGGAAAATATTGTGGACTAATTCAAGCTGTATCAGGAATTGAACCGTTATAGCGGCTACTTTGGCGCCATCTATTTTCGGTTGTGCGACACTTTTTCTTTCAGCCGATGTTAGATGGATACCAATTATATGTTTGAAGAAAATATCATTATAGTTCGACGAATGTCCTTCAAATGCAGAAAGTTCGTGATTAAAAGGCACCTGAGTGCCAAAAGGGTGCTCATTCCGGTACGCTGGATGTCCAAAGACTTCTTTGATGAAATTTTGAACGTCCTCGAAAGCGTTTATGTGCTACTTGAGCAATGTCATCTGTCTAATACTTTTATTCGAAGAGCCCGAAAGTTGTGGTGGTGGTGGTGGTGGGTGTCACTCCAACGCGCGGGGCCTACGAGACTGTCATTTTAGGCCATAGGCTAGGCCATCCACCTCTGAAAGTCCCAGGTCCATTGGGCTATGCCAGTCTGAGCCATAGGCTGTGGCTCACCTTATTTCCATAGGCTTCATGTTAAGCTGTCAATCAAAGGGTGCTACTCACTGAATACGTGTCACGTCCCATGCAATATTTTTCTGTTTCCGTTTTACGTAATGGCCGATTAATTTGAGTTCTCACGATTAATGAAGTTAAAATAATGACGTACGTTCTTTGTTTCATATGTCGCGCAAAAGGGTCGCTCATACCATCAACATGGTGATTTTTGGGAGGTGAGGTTGAACGCGAAGAAAAAATGTTGAAGGTCCCACAGGACGGCGATGAGGCAGTCGCTGCAGATAAAAAACGATTGGTGCTGGCACGGAAACAACGTTTGCCACTGCAGTTGCGGTGCGAAGTGCTTAAATCGATGCTTTAGTAGATGCTAGCCGTAATGGCTAGAATGAGTGATGAACAACACGCAGCTTAGGGCCGCTCATACCGCTGTACAGCAAGAGGCAGCGAATGGTGAACTAAGGAATAGGAGAGCCGTGGAACCTGTTGGGCAACTTGAAGCAAGGAACGCGGCATTCAGGTGTCGAAAGCCTGGGAATTGAACCCGAACCTCCTGCTTGCCGGTCAGGCAAGCATTGCTACATTGCATGTGCTATCATTACACCACGGAACTCAGGATGTTATGTCTCTCCATGTCATCTCAATAATTACAGTCGTTTGTCACAGCGAACAATGTCAGGCTGTACATTTTGCTGTAGGGAGGGGGGATTTGTCTAACATTGCTACCACAACGAAAAAGTGCTCCTACTGCAACTCAACTTTTTCAGAGCCTCAGGATAGTGCTGTTCATTGGTGCTAATGTGTCGGTGAGGCATCTTCAGGAATTATTCGTTAGTATTGTGCCGCATATGTGCTAACTTCCTTCTGTGCTAAAGTCGAACAAGTTCCTGGAAATGGCCCATACTGTTTCAGAATCAGTAGTATCCGTACTATAAGCTAATGCTAATAGCCCCATAAACTAATCTGCTGTGCAAGAGTATTGAATGTGTATCGAATCCAGGGCCTCTAGGTTGCCGGTTGAGCATGCTACCACAACACCACAGAAACCAAGATTTTCAGTCATACTACTCCATGCCATCCTTCGCATAGCGACGGGAGAGAGAGGCATTCTATGCACGCCTCCCGGTCTCTACTTTGAGGGGTTCAATACGGACTTTTTCGCAGGGACGTGTAAAACGTCCCAGGTTAAGGGTTTACTGGTTCCTCTGAGAACTAATTGTGCCTGCTGTGTCGGGGATGTTTTCCTAAGAGTTAGTAATAGTATTTAAAAAATAGTTGAGTTGAAAAATCGGGGGAAATCCAATAGGAGTGAATGGTGAGTAGGAGCCATGAGCCCAACAAGTATGGGTTTCAATTGCAGCACGCATGCCTACACTGTTCGTATGGGTGCACCATCTCCAGTTATTTCTTAGCTCAGTGACTCTCCCATGGCCATAGTAACAGGCACACATAGCGTGGCATGAGGCCATTAATGTTCGGAAACGTGCGGCGGGTTGCAATGTGAGTTGCGTGAGGCCACCAATAAAAGCCCACATGCCACATTTTCCTACGAGGCGACGATATAAGGTAAAGCCTTGATCATTGATTCCTTCGTCTTCGCTCGGCGTCGGTTCCCCGTCCTTTGCAATGACGATTAACGAAGCGCAGAGGCAGACCGAGAAATTAGGGGTGCTTTTGCAGCGTCCTGTCTTCTCACATGGCCAGCCAGGGGGCAGGGGGCGGGAGTGTGGCAACCGCCTCCCATGGCCATGTGTGCATTCGTAGCCTTTAAATTATTCCGTGCTTTTGCACGGGCTACCTAATAGTTAGGAAAATAAATGAAGATGCAACACACAGCACAGCGACTATCCGCAAATAATCGAATTCTTTTTTTTTGTTGCAAGATCCCAGCTCCCCAACAGTATAGCTCATAATTGTTTTTTCATAGAATGGATTCTTGTAGTCTATGAATTCCATCACTTCATTCACCATGCCGTTTTTACTTCATAGAACGGAAAACTTGGCGAAATAAAATGGAAAACATGGCGTTGCTGTTCTGCTCTGAAGTCACGCTTGGGAGCTGATAAATCCAGGGCCGTTTCCAGGCAGCACACAACATTCAAGCTATATTGATTGCAAAGCAACTCATTAATGAACATCCCCTGAGTTTCATTCAAAACAGCATATGCAAGAAACAGATCAATGTTACTAGGCCACCAAGGTGGGCGCTGACGTCAATGCAGTTCATCTGAAGGTTCTACCGTCGACCTGCTGACTCTCACCCAAGTCGTCCCTCTTCTTTCAAAGGAATAAGATTCAAGAATGCAACCTCATCGATCCCTGGAGGCCATAATCAGGATAATCATTGCGTTCTTACTCATAACACGAGGCGTAGCCTCCGTGGAATTGATTCCTTATCTCGGCGTGCATCCTGGGCAGAGATACGAGAATGTGACGTCGGAATCCCAGGAACTGTCTCTCGGAATGTGCACCATTAATTGCGTGATGCAGGAACCGATTCCCTGCTACGCCTTCAACTATCGGGAGACCGATCGTTCATGCCAATTGATTCTCAACAGGATGAGCGGACTCGTGGATGCGAATGGATATTGGTCCTACGTCCAGTGTGAGTCGAAAGTTTCTTACTTTTATTTCAACAGATTTGGAAACGTAATGGTGACCACATATTCCTAAATACGTTGTCCGGTCAATTCCCCGACAGGACAGTTCCCTGAATGACAAATTCCCCGAACGGTCAGTTTCCCGATCACGTTCCGAACTCACGGTTGCGGAAGGAGGGCTATCAACCGCATCCATCTTCTTCAAGTCTAGGGGTCGATTCATAGTTCACGCCCTTGTTTGTCTCTAAAGAGGTACAATGACACAAATAACAGAACAACCCTACTAGACATTATTTTTTTGTTAATGGTGAAAGGTCTACTAATAAAATGTTTTCTCTTCCTAGAAACTCGTGTTATAGGCAACGCTACGCACCAACTTTTGCAGATCGTCTGCAGATGAGTTCTGAATCCCTGCGTATATTTATGCGAGGGTTTTCAGACGTCGATCTACGTGCAGGTACTTCTTCTATGAACGAGTTGGAGCACCAGCGATTCGCTGGATGATGCTCACTTCGTGCGTATTGTTATCTTGATGTAGTCTCTCAATATAGGTGAAGAAGTTCTTGTGTAGCCCGTCACAGTATTTTTAGGAAACTGAAATGGAAGCCTTCCATGGCATTTGTTGTACGTGGAAGGTCCTGCAGGACACGATTGTAGCCGTTCCAGAGACCTGCTTCGAACTGAGGTGGTATCCGACGGTTCCCTCTCATCACCCGTCCGATATAATTACAGTGGTACCTCGCATAACGAACGCAATTTGTTCCAGCGGTGCGTTCGTTATGCGAGGTGTTCGTTATGCGAAACACGATTTCCCATAGACTTCTATGGGAAATCATGTGATCCGTTCCACGTCGCCGCGAAAAATCAAGGAAATTAGGAAAAAATGTTTCACTTTCACTCGCGAACACCTCGCATAACGAACCCACCGCTGGAACGAATTGNAACACGATTTCCCATAGACTTCTATGGGAAATCATGTGATCCGTTCCACGTCGCCGCGAAAAATCAAGGAAATTAGGAAAAAATGTTTCACTTTCACTCGCGAACACCTCGCATAACGAACCCACCGCTGGAACGAATTGCGTTCGTTATGGGAGGTACCACTGTATCTTCAAAGTAGCTCAGTACAGGCAGTACCACGCTTGGCATGGTGGCTACAGGGTCGTTGAATCTTCCACCTTTACTGGTGGCACAAAGCTGAGTGCAGGAAGG
Source organism: Darwinula stevensoni (assembly GCA_905338385.1). Taxonomy (NCBI): domain Eukaryota; kingdom Metazoa; phylum Arthropoda; class Ostracoda; order Podocopida; family Darwinulidae; genus Darwinula; species Darwinula stevensoni. The sequence goes on from CAJPEV010001994.1 coordinate 27,223, forward strand.
GACTTCCAGTGCAGGCGAAATTCAGGACCATTTTCAAAACGTCGCTTCAGACCAGAATCTTGAATCTTTCTCCATACGCTTTGCGCGAGATGGAAATGACAATCGTGCAACTGCACACCTGGAAGCACGCGCTCCAGGGCATTCTGAGCAACCTTCTCAAAATCAGTTGTAACGCAAAGGGGTGCAGCAATTCCATGCTGAAAACGAAGGTGCTCCAGCATCCTGGTGTACAGTCGCTCATCTTTCCCTGGTAGAAGAGTGTATACAAGTGGGATGGTTTCTATTTGGGCCTCGGTATTCAATCCCATCAAATTCGCCTGTAGAATCTGCTCTAGAATGATGCGATAATAGCAATCAGTTTTGCCATCGGTTTGCTTCAAGACTTCTGGTCGTATGATAAAACCAAAGTTTCATATGCAAGGGATCCCTCCAATAAACGGATGCTGGTAAGTAATATGAAAGCAAACTCGAGATGCACAATTGAAATTTAAAATATTTTCTCTTCATATTAATCCCAAACGCGCTCTGGCGTATCGATACGGAAGTATTTGTGAACGAGACATTGAATGACGAATTTTTCTTTATAAAAATTAAATTATTAAATGGTTATACACTTATGACCTCGACACTGCATAATTAATTCCTTTGAAAATGCAGGACAGTATGTTTGGGAATGTAAATGAAATAATAATACACATGCACTACTGTATGTTATTGCACTAACATGTCTTCTGTTGCGTGCTTTTAGGATTCAGGATGATTGCCATCACCTTGCAGGCTCGTAACATTCCAGGTTCTGGAGCATGATGATGTTGCCCTCGCCTACTGACAACCTGCCCTTCTTCAGTTACAGCTCTGAAATTGCAGTTTCCTTTGTATCTTCTACTATCCCTTTGTATCTTCTACTATCCCTTTGTATCTTCTACTACATGCCCGAAGGGCAAACAAACTCGCTGTGGTCGGTAATGGTCGGTATGGTAAATTCCCCAGGGATGTATCGAGACGTATCATTTTTATATAACTCCGTGTCATTCATGCAAAGTTCCAGCTTCCATGTTCATCAGTTTAACTGATGCAATAAAATTATTTGAAAATATCTCCTTTTGAAATTTGTGCCCCCGGGGCATTTACTTCCAAAGTCTGAATTTTTATGCACGCAGTATCCCAATAGGTAGTTATGTACCAAGTTATGTATCTTTCCACACCAGCTCAATACTCCAAGGTAAAAAAAAAATTACGGAGCTACGTCGGCCCCTAAAAATATGCCCCGACAGGGCATGGATCTTAAATCTTTACATTTTTCCCGAACTCATCGTCTCGATAGGCACGTCCAAACCTAGTTTCAGTTTTCCGTGTGTCTCCATTTAACTCGAGCAATAGCATTGTTACAGAAGGGGAACGCGTAACAGGAGTTGGAAGGCATGAGAAGTCGGAAGAAAGCCAAAGAACGGCCCGGGAATTGATCCCGGGCCTTTTGATTCCCGGTCAGGTGTGCTACCACTACACCACCGAACCAAGGACATCCAGTTAAGCTTCTCGATGCCATCCTAATCCGTCACAATATATATCTTTAAAAAAGTATCCCCCCAAAATATCTACCCCCAGGGCATGTACCTCCAAAGTCGGATTTTTTTCTGAACTCTGCTCGAGTTAAATGGAGACACACGGAAAACTGAAACTAGGTTTGGACGTGCCTATCGAGACGACGAGTTCGGGAACTAATAATTTAGTTTCATGTTCATTCTATAGATGGAATGAACGCCTAGAATTAGCGTCAGTCAGTCACGATCGTCTATATATGGGCCTGTCCACGGCAAGTGGTCCTAGAATTTAAACCGGGAATTTTCCTAATTATGCAAATCTCACATTCGCCACAGAAGTTCATCATCTCTTTTCCTAGAAGACACGAGTGAAAGAGAATATTACATTGAAAAATGAAAGAATTAGACATAATTATGATATATTATTCATACCACTCTCATGATACTCAAAAATGTGATGAAAATGCACTGGAAGAGATGGGGTTTGGCATGGGCTTTCCATGCACACTGGTAATTTAAAATCAGATCAGGTGTGAAGAGTAGATGTCAATTGTTAACATTTGAATGATATCTTTAAAGTAAAATTAATATATATGTACAGACTTCTCGTTTTAAAATACATTTTCGAACATGTCACATCCGACACCGTTACAAAATTGGCTTATTTTTTGCTTCAGTTGTTCTCATCTTGGGGTGACTTACGCTAATTCAAGGCGTTCATTCCATCTATAGAATGAACATGAAACTAAATTATTAGGATCCGCTCGATGACAGATATGAGAACATTAGTGCAAGTGACGTAAACTTCAGGTTCACGAAATGTCACATTCGACATTTTTCTTTGCTCATAGGTACACTTCTAACATAAGAGAGAGCGCAAGACTCTGGATGATAGAATTTTTAGTCACCACACAAACCAAATTGTAAGAACCTTTATATGCTGATATGTCAGCCATAATATTGGTTAATACATTTTTTATATCGAAAATATTACTCTGGATGTCACATCTGACACCGTGGACAGACCCATATATTTAATAGAGACACTCCCAAATTCGTTCTTCGTTCGTCCTTGCTGATCTTGTTCTGTGTGAGCAGATAACTATCAAGAAAAAGAAGATTCTTGTCCTTTTCGCTCTTCACGAACTCCATGAATACACGAACTCTTACACCGTCCAAGAATCGACTACTTAATGATCTGATTCCTAAGCCACCCAACTTCTCCCTATATAGCCCCGTTTTAGATTTTGATAGGCATCTTATCGATCGTCTCATCTCTTGCGACCGAGAGGATGATCTTACAACTGCTTCTGTCACCTTTTTCATGTTTTTCCTTTTCCCGTGAGAATCTTTATCAATGATATGACTGGCATTGTATCGGCAGTCATGTTCCCTAAAGGAACAAAGTTTCTATAGGTGGGAGGCGAAGAACTTAATGATTTCATCCCCTCCAGGATTAGAGAAGATTAGCGACTTACCCCTTTCCTTCCGTTTGCCTAGAACAAAAGGGAGAGGGGCTCCCTTTTGTTCCGGCTCGGCAGGGGGGCTGCCGCAACCGCCCCCTCACTCCCCCATGCATGATGTACGAGACAGGAAACTGAATGGGAACAAATCCATTTCCTTTGGGGAAATACCAAACGGGAATTGACCGTAGGGGAATTGACCGGCGGGGGATTGACCGGGAACTCCTAAATACAGGGTTGTGTCTGAGAGAGTATCCGACGATCGAGAATGCGAAGGTGTCCTTCGAGGGATGGAACGGAACGTACCCTGCCCCAGCACGGGGGATAGTGAAGTTCCGTTGCGTGCATCCGAAAGGATTCTCGGATGGAGCTCTTCTTCACACTGCTGAATGCGCTCCTTTGAATCCGGATTCTTGGTGCATCTCTTTCCGGGAGGATGCTGTGAAATGTGAGAACATATCATCATAACATTCATTAGCGATTCCTGTTGATCTTTTTAGTAGTATTCACCTTGTTAATTCGAGGGGAATTAAGAGGGCACAGTGTACATGTAAACTGTGTTATTCTTTCACGCAAGCACGTCTTCTGATGAGTTCCAACACTTTAAACCCAGTGATTAATATATAAGTTTCAAATATTAACTTTATTGAAATCAATGCACTCCATACACCTAATGCGATTCTGAGGCAGGCAAGAGTCATGTCGAATAATTAAAATAATGAACATATGGAGAAAGACATTGTAGTTTCCCAGATGCGGAGTCGAAAGGGGAAACATTGCCACAAAAACCAAATTTGTATCCCTTCGGTTTGAAAAGAATGTTTTATGCTAGAAGGACGTCATTGCAGGTGTTATCGGTCACTGCTATTTCTATCAATAACATAGCCCCAATTCGATTTTTTTCCCCTGAAGAAACTAGCGGAAAAGTATCACCACCATTGTTTAGAATTATAATTTGAAGCTCTAATCGTGACCATATGGTTTTTATTAATCGATTTTCGTCTAGTTTGGGTTGGAATCTCAATTTATACTCATGGTAGAACACTACATACATCAAGGTACAAAAGTCATTGCCTCTCGCATAAGCCAAATTTCTAGAAGCATGTCTCTGGAAGTTTCTGGAGTGATTTTTTGAAAACTTTCTCGGCGAGGGAAGTCCTATTTATAGTTTATAGCTACGAAAACTGAAAATTGTCTTAGACATTCATGATCTAGCAGAGAAAGCCTCCACAACGACTGACAACGACAAATGTAATTGCCCTTTAAATGCATAACCCTAAAGCACTTGACGAAAATACCTTTTTTTATTCGTTCCACACTCTTGAGAGCTATTTATTTCGTCCACAGTCAGGACAGTGAGTCGGCAGCGTCAGAAAATGAAGGGGAGATAAAGGCAATAGGGAAGTAGTATTCTAGTCTGGACCGTTGATTCATTCCGATGTGGGGATTAGTAGTGTTTGTATCTTGGAGAGAAGGATTGAGTCTCCTTTTACAGGACATCAGGTGGTAACGATGACCTGCAGGAGACTTGCAGAGGCGGCAGACACAGGTTGGATTAGGGTCGTAGAATTCTTTACGGAAGCATATTACGTAGTGAAATCCGTGGCTGGTTATGAAATGGAGGTTGGTTTGATTTGCTCCTTTCCAGAAGTGACAGGTGAAAGCCGGACCTTCCGTGCAATTTTCAGCTACAAAATAGCAAGGACTTTCGTTGACCTCGGCTTCGTATTCTGCCCATACACGCCCCTCGAATGGAAAGCGATCAGCTATTTTTAGTTCTTCGCAGAGGGTGGGAGTGACAGTCATTTGGTGCGCCAGGGTGACAGAGGTGTTGCGAGAGAGTCTTTTTCAGGAAGGCACTCTTCACTTCGTCCAATTCCGGAAGGTGTCTAAGTTTCAGGTAGGGAGCGATTACCTCTAGTCCGTAAGTGAGTAGGGGGTTTAGTTTGATCGCGAAACACTTTAATGCGGTCTCGATCTTCAGAAGGTGAATGTTGGCGAGAGAGCCGATTATTCTCAGTGCCGACTTTTTTTTCGTCTCTACATGGCTTGTGAAGGTCAGCGTTGTCTGAAGGGTGGCACCTACTGTAGGTATTCATACGCTCATTCCCAGCCGATGTGGTCATTGCCAAAAGTGAACGGAGCGACGCCCTTGGAGCGACGCCCCCTTTTTCGGAATTTTATTGCCTTAGTTTTGGTCCGGTTCACAGTCATTTTGTTGTGATCAGTCCAGATCTTGAGTGCTTCGATGGTCTTTTGCAGCTCCTCTAGGTTCGAGGAGAACATGGCAAGGTCGTCTGCATACATTACGACCTTGACCAATGGGGCCGCATGTTTTAGGGCTGCTGGGAGGTCGCTTGCAAATATCAGGAATTGGGTAGGACTTAGGCAATCGCCTTGAAGTACGCCCTGTGTTTTGGGAATTGCCTTCGAAGTTCTCAGGCCATCGTCGACCTTTACGTAGTTTTTCTGGAGGACGTCATGGATGAGGCTGAGGATGCGTCCCTTTATTCCCCTACGTTCTAGCTTGTTTATGAGAATGCTCCTGTCGAATGTGTCGAAGACCTTCCGAAAATTGACGAAAAAATCATAGAGCGAACCTCTGGTTTTGCTGAGCTGATCGACCCTTTCAGTTGCTCGGTCGTGATGAAGTCGGGCCCATGTGCTTTTCTGTCGGGCATCCTTTGAAGCGTGCACAGGATTTCCTCTTCAGAGAATGGTTGGTTGTACCATGCTCTGAGGTCAAGGTTTCGGGAGAGGTTCCCAAGGGCGTGGATCGGTCGTGCATCTGTATGTTCAGAGTATGCGTCAGGTGGTCAACCCATTGTTTGATTTTGCATTCCTGAGGAAGGCCTTGTATTCGCGTCGCACCTGGTTGTAGTCGGCCAGGGTTGCGTGCCCGAATAGGGCGATTTGGAGAGCTCGCGTGGCTTCCTTTTTCTTTCCCTGCACTCTCTATCAAACCATTTCTTGTAGACCTGTTTATTCGTGCTGATTTTGGAGGTAGAGTCGACAATGATGCGGGTTAATAATTCGAGTTTCCTGCTGGTGTGCATCGTGCTGAAGGGTAATCCGGGTGGGAGAGGATTGCGTCGATATCCACTTTCCTTTTCTTGCGTGGAGGATTTTCCACTTTTATATTCTTTTGGATATCTTCAGGCACCAAGTTGTTTGACTCGCTGATGTTTCCGGATTGCAGATTTTGTTATCTTGTATTCGATGATGAGTTTGGATTCCATAGCGTTGGTGAAGACTAGATCGATGCAACCGATCGAACTGAAATGAGCCATTTGGAGCGATATATTGGTTGGGTAGTCAGGGCGGTTGACCATTTCTAGTCCGAAAGGAGTGCACATAGTCAAGTAAGTCTCCTCTCTTGGTGGTGGGTGCGCCTGGGTCCACACGACAGTTGAAGTCGCCCGTCACTATTCTCAAGTTGGGATCTGTCTTGCCAGCGCTCAGGGCAGTTGCAATTTCATGTCCTATGTCAGCCGATTGCCAGTAGGGTGGGAAGTATAAACAAAAGACTTCTCCGATGGTTGTGGAGATAGCGACATGCTTGGGGGATGTCGCCATTAGTTCAGGTTCGAGTTCTGGTCTCCCCGCAATGGTGATCCCTCCTTGTGGTCTACCTCTGTTTTGTTTCATTGCACAGCTGTCGAAAGTGGAAAAGCCTGGTATGCTTGATGGCTCGAGGTCACACACGAAAGTCTCTGTAAGGCACAGTAGGTTTGCATTTGTCAATATGTTAGTTTCCGGACTTTGAGTGATTGTCCCTCTACGTTCCATAGAAAGCTGGTAAAGGTCATGCAGTCATTCCTTTCCCCCCACGTTTTCCTCTCCTCTTGCTTGGGAGTAGTCCGAGTGCCTTGAGGAGGGAGAATAGATTTCCATCTAAACGAGATTTCTTAACGTGGTGTTTCACCTAGTAAAACGAGGAAAGGGAATAAGTCTTGAGAGACCTCGAATTTTGCGTCTCAATGTTATTCGTCCGGGTCTGGAGGAGAGCAATGGTCTATAAGGCTGCTCGTCAGCACCGTTGCACGCAGAGCCAAAGTCGAAGGTACGCCACATTCGTGATATTGGCAGCACGAAAACAGTCACTCTGTCAAAGCATATACCGTTCGCACCACATTCGGGTGAATTTGTGGTCCGAGGGGCATTGGGGGAAGTAGAGCACAAAATATAGACAGACTGCCTGCCAGGGCGCTGTGATATACCACAAGTTCCACACTCTTAGAACAGTAATGCACAAAACTATTTCAATGTTGGACACAGTGATGCTTGATTACTCATAATTTAAGTATGACGAGTTCAATTTATTTTACATTTCCGCCAATCATACTTCTGATTTCAGGCTTTCCATTGCTGTTATTTATGTGTGAACTGTTCTATAGGTTCAACCAGGTATAAGTCAACCAGGTCATTGTAACGGTTTTGTCCCTTACACTCAAACACAGAAAAGCAGCATTATTTACACCTTTTGCATTTGCCTTTGAGCTTTCACATAGCCTGAACCTCTCTAGGGATGCTCTTGATCGTGTCCAAGGTCCAAACATCTTCGAATTTAATTGGTGTCCCTCCCGCTCTTGAATAGCTACCAAAACTCTTTGATACCAACTGCCTCATTCTCGTACTCCTAGCCTCCATTTCAAGTTTTCTTTTAGTTTGAGGTCTGGCAACTGTGCTGGTCATTCTAAGACATCGACTCCATGATCCTGGAACCATCGGCGAGCTAGCCGCGATGTGTTTCAGATCATTGTCCTTTACTCCCTGACTGCCGTATTCCTTATGGCCGATATCACACATCTGACAGAAAATAATATCGCAGAACTTGCCAAAGAAAAAAAAAGATGAGCATCTGGAGATTATACTCGTACATGGGTAAAACATGATTCCATAGAAATATGTCTTGGGAATGAGAGGTTAAAAAAGAAATCACATTGTAAATCTTGGTTATAACTTAATCCGTCTATCATTCCATTCACATTTTCTCCTTCATTGTCGCTCTTACATTGGATTTCATTATTGACAGGTGAGAAAGTGCATATATATCCAGAATGTCGTCTGACGGAAAGGGGCATGGAATATGTTGGAAAATTGAGTGTGGCAGAATTAGGACAGAATTGTCTCCACTGGAGAGACTATCCCTATCTAACAGATGACTTCCCGGACTCCCCATATCTTAACTTCTCGACCTCTGACTCCTCTGGAACGCCAATCCTCATCCTAGATCTAGAGGGCAGGTTCCTCAATCGCGACTCCTGGTCTCACCACAACTACTGCCGGAATCGATGGCTTAGGGAAAGACCCTGGTGCTTTGTTTCCGGCCCTAATATGACAAGGGAATACTGCAATATCCCAATGTGCACCGACACAGGTAAAATATTGTACTATTTTTCACGTATTTCGAGAGAGAACAAATGACAGTGACGTGTTTCCGCATGAAAGAATGAATGTAGACAAGAAGGGGAAGTTGGAGCAAATCCATAATCCGTAGGAGCAAAGCAATATCACTGAAGCTATTACAGTTAGCATGCTGATTAATTGTCAATTTTAAGTCGTAACTGCAGCAGGTGATAATTCATTGCATGTGTTTTTCTTTATTCCAAGTGAAAAGAGAAATGTTTACTGATCTTAATGAAATTTTTACAATCTCATCCTAAAAATTGTGGAATCAAAATCTTTCAAATTAGTCTAGTATGGAATTCATGCTCCATGAAGTTATTCCAGAAATATTCATTTTCTACTCATTCTTTTGAACCCTTGCAGATAATAAGTGCTCACATGCGATTGAATGCATGATTAGCGAATCCATTATTCTGACTCTTCAGAGGGCAAGAACGATTGACGGTCGTTATTTACTTTGGAGGTTATTTTGACCTCTCCTCTCTCCAAATTTAGCCCTTGTGACTTACCTATTGTTACTGCTAAGGGCAAAGGAAGTGGCAACGCGACTGTGTACGTTTGTCCACCTTCGTTACAACTCAGTGAGAGCAGCATGCTTTTCTATCCGCATTTACTTCCAATTTTTGTGTTTAACACATTGGCGACAATGCGTCCTGATGCCAGAATGCATTTTTTTTTTCAATGAATACCCTCTGGAACTGTTGAGAACGTTCCAGAAGATTATGATTTCGTTATTACTGATAAAAATTCCAAAAAATTCAACATAAAAAAAAAACTCGGCAAAAAAAATGTTTTCTGGGACCATGCGTCCTGATCGCAGGACGCATTTTTTGAAAAAAAAAAATGCGCGTGGTCCCACGTGGCGGACAAGCAAAAATAGGCTGGTCATCGACGTGTTAACTATTAGTAACTCTTGCAACATGACATTCCGAGGCTTTTCTCCTTTTTTTGCTCCTAACTAGGCATTATGAATATGAAAACGAATCAGAAAGCTTGGGCCTGAACTTTTCGCTCCATTAGAGCAAACTACAAAGATAATAACTTCATATTGTATCATACTCTAACAGTAGCAGCTCAAGTCTTGAAAACATAGCAATACTTTGCATCAACTTTAAGCGTGCATCACACTGTTATATGAAGCTCATACATGCATCCCGATGACCCTACATCGATGAAACACAGTAAAAGTTTGTTGATATTCTTAACGCTGCATCGCAGTTTGCTCCTAAATAATGGCCGAATAGTGAAGTTGCTTGAGAGGAGAAGAAAATTGGTACTTATGATCGGTTATATTGGTGCTACTCATTTCCGCGAGTCCTTGGATAGTTTTAGTTTTTTTTTCTTCAAACATCGATACTGGCTAATCACATATTACAGTAGCATGAGCAAGTGTCAAAGCACGGGTCAAAATAATCCGGATACAGATTGTAAAGTGTGCGTTACTGACTTCTTCAAATCTTGACTTCATATGTACCTATCCGTCTGGGTTTTGGGATTTTTGCCTTTTTTTAGAGCGAAGGTTACTGTCGGTGTAATCTACGTTCGGCGAACTGAGGGATTCGACACTTCTGTTCTTCAACATTTCAGCTGATGTAACACTCATTCGTCGTATTCAGCTTTACGCATCTTTGTTTTCGGAAACTTCGTTATACTACCGACCACATATTGTGACAAACAAATTTAGGAGTATTAGCATCCAGTAATATACTCCTGAGGAGCATAAGTTCGTCCACATAATAATTTGTCTCTCAGAAGTACTTTCCAGTGATATTGCTAAAATTCCAAAAATCGCTACTTCCAATTAAGACTAAACGACCCCCAGTTATCGCCACCCAAGAATGGTAAATTAAAAGAAAACATGGGGGAGACACAGGAGAATGGGAAGGCACATCGATTCCGATTTTATAATGATAGTGAAGATGTCTGCAAGAAAATGTAAATGTTGCCTGAATGAAAACCCTAACAAAACGTCCATCCCCTATCCACCTGGTCAAGCAAAATGGTGTATAGGGGTGGATTTGGAACCAGGTGGACGTCCCCCCCCCCCCTCCCCCGGTGGATATCCACCTATCCGTTCGCGCCCGTGTATTTCGAGGCAGGTGGATTTTCCCTCCTGGTGGATTTCCCAGTGGGTGGACATCGCTTCAACAGGTGGAAATAACGCCTAGGGGGACATTCACCTGGTTCCAAATCCGCAAAGGGGATTGGACGTTTTGTCGGGGAAATTTCTAAAATCAGCGAACATAATGAATTTTTAAATACATTCAGGAATGTGGACAACATGCAACATAGGGCTATTACGAGGGGAGGTTGGAAAATCAGATTAATTTGAATTAAGAAAGACACGTAATTTTTTTCCTTCATTTTCTCTCGAAAGCTTGTTTATTCAGCATTCTTCCACACAGTCACCGCCAATTTCCATGCATTTCATGAGGCGATGCAGCTATTTTTGGAAGCACTCCACGAAATCTAATTTTTTTAGCTTTCCCAGCTCATAGTTTAAAGTTTCAATGACGTCATTTCGGGTGTCAAACACTCATTCCCGCAAGGGCTCCTTGATTTTGGGGAAAAGCCAAAAGTTGCACAGGGCTCTCGTGAGTAGGGTGGAGCTTCAATAAGGTTGGTCCCTGAGGTGCCAATGAAGGAAAGCACCTTGGTGGCCTGTGAGTGGGGCGTTGTCATTGTGTTTTTTCGGGAGAAATGAAGAGTCTCCATTTGCTTAATGTTCGTTGGCCATGACATCACAAAACCAAAAGTAATGCAAAACCACGAGGAAAAATACTCACGACAAAGGGATTTCATCACATAAAGAGGTGCCATAATCGTAAAGCAATGCATCAAATTCACCAGATACTTTCCAAAATAGAGCTCCGATGTCTGTAGCGAGTTCTTTCGCTAGAAAGGCAAACAAACTCCTTAATAGTACAGTATATGCGCTTTGCAAGTTTTCGAAACGACATGAGAAAAGGTAATGGGGCAATACCTAATATTTACTGGTGTAAATATTAGGTATTAAAGTACTAGAGAGGCGCACAGAATACATATATCAGGTAACTCCGTATGTTGGCAAGAAGTCCCTATCACACTTCGCGGTCTGGAAATCTTGCATGTTTGCATGTCTCGTCAGATGTCTCGTCTGAGATCTGTTGATTTCCGGACAACGTTCTCGCAATATCGCTGTTTTCATCATTGAGTCAACATTGAATCAATGTTGAATCCCATACTCATGCGTACTTTGAATTGACACGAGAGCTATGAGAGCGCATCAAAACTGCGCAAATCCATTGGACTCCATCACTTCTCGAAAATCGAAAATAAAAGCAGCAAGAATTCATTTTCATAGCAAAATATTTATATGTGACAATGAATGACATCAAATTTGTGTGATTGTCTTTGTATAATTTGTATAATTCGAAATCTGACTTCGTAAGATTTCGAATCTTTGCTCCTAGTAATGCGAGCGCAAAATGGCATTCTGGTTCTTTTATGCGCCAAACATCGACTTAATGCCATTAAGCCTCAGTCTCTCCTGCATTAATGTTTCTCTTGATCGAAATGTTACCTGCCTGATTGGCAGAAGTATTCGACAAATTTTGATGGAGTGCGCATTAAAAGTGTTCCTTGCGCTACACACAGTGTAAGAATCCAATAAACAAATCATACTTACTGCAGGTATTTCTGCTTTGAATAGTACAGAATTGAATGAACGTTTGCCCCATGTGGGTGGGACCTCCAGCAATAAGGAGGTCCGGGATCAATTCCCGGCTATTTCTTGGCTACCTTTTGGCTTCTTTTGTCTTTCATGTCCCGTTACTCATTCCCCCTCCTTAACATTATTTTTGCCTGAGTAAAACGGAGAGACATGGAAAGCTGAAACCTGGCATGGACGTGCCTACCGAGACAATTAGTTCAGGAAAAGTGCAACATTTTAGATCCGTGCACTGGGGGGATATTTTTGCGGCCGACGTTTTCCAGTATTTTTTATAATATTCACATATTTTGCAAATTGTGTATTTTCTCAAATTTTCTGATCTAGCAAAGCAGAGGGCGCTAGAAAGTTTTAAATTGGTAAAGAAGTACCTAATGGATAGCTGAGTAAAGAAAATATTCCACTTTCATTATATATAAATGGTCGTGAATAGCTGACTTACAAGTAACTATTCGCATATTGAGTTTAGGAAAAAGTATACTTTGGTGATACATGCCATAGGGCACACATTTTCGGGGAACATATTTTGAAATAGTTCTCTTTGCTTCAATCGAAGATACATGGAAAGCTGTAACTTGGCAAGAACGTGACCGCTGATGCACTAAGCTCAAACGTCAAACGTCAAATTTCCAAAATATTTTTGGGGTTCATATTTTTTGAGGACGTAACGTTTTCAAATAAGTTTTCATATCCTACAGAATCGGGCAGAAATAGAAAAGTAGCTGGCGCACGCATAACGGACGTGATGTTGGTTTAAGGAAAAATTCAACTTTTGTTGTGCGTCTCCCAGGAGCACAGCTTTCGGGTGGGTCGCTTTTCCAAATACATATTTTCCGCCAGCAAAAAGGGGAAACGTATAAGGCTGAAACTGGGTGGCATGGACTTCCCTGAGCCCATATTTCAAAAGAAAAAAAAAATTTCGTTAAACTTTTTTTCAGTCCCATTTTCCTGAAATTTTTTTTCATCCAACGAAACAGAAACAGAAAATTGAAACTTCCCTCAGAAGTACGTTTCATGGCTGAGTACAGGAAAAATCCTACTTTTGACATGTTTCCTTAGCGTTGATTATGGGCGGAAAGTATTTCAAAATGTATTCCCCAACCTTGCAAAGTGGGATACAAGAAAAGATTTCAAGTTAGGCCACTAGAAATCATAGAAGTAATGATTTTGATGAAGGTCAAGACTTTCGTCCCCATAAGTCACGTATTTCAATGGGGACATATGTGTTTGCCATTTCGCAAAGGATAAATGAAATAATCACTATTCAAGGTAATGGAGCGCTGAAGGCGCGACTATAGCGAGTTTGTTTGCCCTTCGGGTAAACAAACTCGCTATAACTTCGGGTAAACTGAAGGCGCGACTATAATTTTACTCGCGAGTAAAATTATAAAATTGAATTCATGAAAATAAACAGAAATAATTAACAATCAAAGTTTGTATACATATTTTGGACACTCTGTATATATACGTATGATTTTTATTGAATCTCTTTTTTCTAATTTTACGTTTGTATTGAGACAATTCCACCATGGCAGATGCTCGAGAGAATTGTTATTTTCTTCAATAGACTTTAGGCCAGGCGTCATTTCGGCCACCTTATCTGCCAAAATCAAGCATTTTTCGCGATCGTAATGTATTCTGGGAGACTGGCTGAACTTTTCATGAAGAAGTACAGAAAGAAATCCTAACGGTAGATGAAAACAAGGAATTTGTTTACTGCAGATGAATCCATTGAATCGAGGCTGCTTTAATGTTGACATTTTCACCGTGTATAATGCAGCATTGATTCAATGTTGAGTCAATGTGGGTGTATAAACGGCGATAGTCACTGCGTTGAATCAATGTTGATGTAACATGGATGTAACAACAGTGATACATTCAATCCACACACAGTGAACAAAGATTCAACGCCTCATTCCAAACACATCGGTGTCTATATCGGGGATGAAAATGCCAATTTGCCCAGATTTCGAATTCCTGTTTTACGTCACGTAAGCCCAACATGCTATCAGGGGAGCCACTGACACCGAACTTCGAGGATATATTGATAACTCGATGGTGGCCCACCAAGTTTCAGTTACAACACCACGAATGTGTAATGCAGAACCCTTCGAGAAATAAAGTTTTGCATCGATGCTGGTTTCCTTCGTTTATAATGCAAAAGGGAAGAGTTCCTCCACCGAGAGCCTCTAGAAGTGCCCACATATCATTTCTAATATCTCAAAGTGGAAAAGGTCAAATAAAAAAATGTACTTTCCCCAGCAGCCAGTAACATTGAATCAACATTGATTAAATGTTGATTCAACGTCTGGATGATTCATAGTTAGGTACTATAACCCAGGTAGCACAAAACATTGATTCTACGTTGATTTGGTGTCGATCCAATGTTTCACTGTTGAAGGTTTATGCTTCTATGTTGAATCAACATTGATTCAGCGACCATCACCGTTTATACACCCACATTGACGCAACATTGAATCAATGCTGCACTGTTCACGGTGGAAGTGTCAACATTAAATCAGCATCGATTCAATGGATTCTTTTTGCGGCTAAAAATCATTTGTTTTTCATCTACTGTTAGGATTTTTTTGTGTACTTCATCATGGTTCGTTGAATAGTTTAGTCAATCGCCCAGAATACATTACGATCGCCAAAAATGCTTGATTTGGGCAGATAAGAAGATAACTGAAATGACACCTGGCCTAAAGTCTATCGCAGCAAACAAGCAAAAAGAAGAAGAAATTCTCACGAGCATCTGACATGGTGGAATTGTCTCAATCGAAAGTAATATTAGAAAAAGGAGATTCAATAAAAATCATATATATATAGGAATAGAATATCCCGTCGAGATAACTTCTTCAGGACAACCCAGGTGCTGGGAGCGATAGCCGACAACCACAGACACCTAGGCTTATTATGTTAGTGAGAAAATCATGCCGATCAAACCAGACCAACAGCACGAGTCCGAACTATTGAGAGAAAATGAGAATACTATAAAAGCGAAGGATAGCTAAGGAGGCCTAATGGACTGGCGAGTCGTAGGAATCTCGTCAGGGCACGATCCTACCAAACAACTTGCAGTGTAGTAAAACCCTTTTCGACATCTCCACACCAGGGATTGATCACTAAGGAAGAAGACAGTGGCTGCCGCAACAGAAGTAACAGTAAGCTTCCACAGCTTAAGTCCGTCCTACATGCACCAAGGTACGTGGAGAGTATAGGACGCGAGGAGGAGAGGAGGTACCCTGTATGTCCATAAGCGGGGACGAGAGAAGCTAGTCTCGGAGCGTACCTATGCTCCTTCGCGCAGTCAGATTTTTTCTCTTTGCAAAAGCCGACCGTAGCCACCGAAAAACGACGGCTGCAAGTGTCAGTGCGAAGCGGTCTGCCCTGCTACCTGCTACTCATTATCCATCTGTTTTTTTTTTTTTTTACTGTTTAGTATCTACCAATATGTGAAAGCATAATTACGTAAAAAATATTGAGATTAACTGTGAAATGAAGCGGAGAGGACGGCAAAAAGTTCATAGAGAGACAAATATAATGACCCAGTGGCCAGCTTTGGACAACTGGAATACTAAGAAAATCCCTGATATCCTATTTTCTCGGAGACAGATGGTAAGGAGCATTTGATCATTCAAGTTGCGCAACTTGCATCTACCTGAAATTCTGCAGATTTTTCTACATACCTAAGAGTGAAACTTCATCTTGGTTATTTTCTCCCTCCGATCATCATCTGCTCCTTGATTCATGATTCTAGCGCAGAAAAAACCTGGGGCTCAATATGTATTAAAATAAATTCCCTTCTCGCGAGAGTTCCGCCATGTATTGTGACGCACAAAACATGCATGGCCACTGCTTTTTCCCATTCTTCCGAGTCCAACTTCAATGCTATTACGTGAGAAAGGCCCTTTTGATATTTAGAAAAGTCAAAGGAACACAGGAAAGTCACTACATGGAGTCAGTGTGCAACTGTTTCTTCGATAGGAAATCGCTGAAGTGACATGAATGCTTGAGTGAGCGAGAGAGTAACCTACCGCCTCGAGAGCTCGGAAGGAAATGACATGACTTGTGCGGGTCGTCTGTTTTTGTGAAATGGATGATTAGGAGGCGCATGGGTATTGCATAGGTGCGCTCTGCTGCGCTGAGAATTTCAATCCCCTTATGAATCTCCCCTGCAATGCACCGCTCCTGCACAGTCCATTAGCTGGACGAGGTTCACACCTTTGTTTCCTAGAGGAACCTAGTGCAAGGCGTTCTGTGCATGTAGACATGACGATGCTCAAGTCACCGTCTGCAGGACCACTGTCTGGCAGTAAGAGGTTTCCCCTGGTGTGGAGATTCGTGCCCAAAGGGTTCTACCACTTCCCAAGGCTTTTAATCAAAGAAAGATTGGCAAAGAGAAAGAACCAATGCACTGGGATCATTAACTGGAATAAATAATAAATTAGCTGCAATCCGAGCCTCAGTATTTGTCAGAGAGAGCCAACTCTGAACCGGAAATATAACTGTTCCCTATGGAAAAAGATCTAGAAACATGACAGGAAGAAAAAGGAGAAAAGGCAGAAGAAAGCTATTGCATAGAGGAGGAACTTGGCTCCTGACCTAGAGCCTGTATTCTCACTTAGGCCCATGGTTCATAGGCTCTAATCTGGCCTAGGTCTAAGTCCTGGGCCAGTTCGCCCAGGCCTATGGCTTGGGAGTCTTGGCTGTGGAACCTGTCTAGGGAGGATCTCACTTTAAGGTAGGAAGGAACTCAAAAATCGAGGGTCTGGGATTTGAAATTTGGCTTATAATTATTGTAGGGGGGCTCAAGAGGAGTGAAAGGAAGGGTCTCACAGTGACCTCCGACCTACAGTTTTGCTGAAGTTAATGTTTGATGTTACCGCTAGATGGCCTTTTCCTGGGTTGCAATGAAATAAACATAACTTTCAAGCCCTTTCTTGTACAGATGTGCAATTAACGTTTTCGCACAGCTAAGACATTGCTCTTTCAAATGAATACATGTGATGCGTCCTTGAGTGAAAGGTCAAAGGTCAAACAAGCGATTAACTTGGAGAGGTCCAAATTGTAAATATGCTTATTCGGCTGCCACTACGGTCACGGATTCATTTCACACAAAATCTAACTACCAAAGTTTAATCATACTTTAGGATAACTTCCTGCAAAATGATACGTCTTTCCTTTAGAGCATTTTCGAGATTTTCATCAAAATGTACCGTAAACATCAACAAGAAAACGCGACTTCGGAGGATCTCATGGAATAACTCGCTTCCCAAGTAACAGCGAAAAATCCTCCGTAATTCTGTTAGAGGAGAGTCTCTTAATTCTGTAGGCACCTTCATCGGCAGAATCCGATGAGATTGTGCCATGCAATATCCTCTTGAAGGAGAGCGGTTCGCAGGCTGTTCTTTCCAATGTCCTCACTCCCCCTTGCCTGGGTCACTGCGCATGTGCTTAGCTTTGCATGCCCCAGCTCTAAATATAAAAGAGTATGTCCAAGAAAATGACTTGATAGGCCCGATTTCTTGAAGTTTTGCCTTCGTTCCGTCTGCTCTTTGTGTCCAGGTGTCTGTAGCCTTCAAGTATCAAGATTACGAGTTTGTCAATTGCATTATTCCCTGAAATTCCGACTGCTTTGAGTCGGAAGGAAGTAAAAAATCGAAGGTCTGTGATTTAAAATTTGGCTTATAATTATTGTTGGTGCTCTCAAGAGGAGTAGAAGCAGGGGTCTCACAGTGACCTCCGACCTACAGTTTCGCGGAAGTTCGTTTTTGAAGCTAGCGCCAGATGGCCATTTACTGGGTCACACTAAAATGGCCATAACTCCCAAACTCTTGGCTTCATGGATGTGTTATTAACTCTATACTTTAGCTGAAACATTGCTCTTTGAATTGAATACCAACAATTCGTCCTTGCATCATAGGTCAAAGGTGAAACATGCGACTTATTGATAAGAGGTCCAAATCGTAAACATGCTTATTCGGCTGTCATTCCTATTACAGATTCATTTCGCGCAAACGTTAACTATCATAGTTTGATCATCGTCTGGGTGAGTCTCACGCCAAATTTCATACATTTTCTTTGGAGTATTTTCGAGATTTTCATCAAAATGTTGTCTAAATTGAACAAGAAATCGCGACTACTGAAGGCTCACACGGAATTACTCGCTTCTCAAGTAACGTATCAAAAATTCCTCCGTAATTCTGTTAGAGGAGTGTTCCGATTGCTTCGATACCTTCGTCACCAGATTCCGCGCAGATTCCGTCTCGGAACATCCTCTCAAAAGAGGGCGGATGACTCCAGCTCCATGCGCAATATTTGAGAGGATCGTAGGATCCGAATCACTTTACGGATCTTCATGCAATTTTCATTTTGTCAACCTTGAGAAATTCCCCTAAACGCGGGCTCAAATTTGACGCCAATATTTGCACGTCAAAGAGGTTTTTTTTCTTGAGTTCCGCTTTTTAGCCTATACGTTTTTCGGTAGTCGTTTCGAGAAGAGACTCATTAGGAGGTGTACCGCTTTTGACTTCATTGAACACCCACCTCCATTCCTATACCAAGTTTCGTGACGATGCTTTTAACCATTTTTCAGAAAAGTACTTTGATATTGCCAAAAAAATTACTCTTTTATCGACGTGTCCATCATTTCCTGGCTTTTTACTCTCGTTCCAGGGTGAAATTACAAAAAGTAGTCAGACCATTACATGCAAGAGGCTCGTCCAATTAAACAATGCTATATCAACACTTGTCAGCAATTTGGTACTCGGTGGAAGAAAGTTTTGAAACATAGGAGCCACCGGTCTGTTCCTTCCTATGTCCTCACACCCCATCATCTGTTACATTGCGCATGTGCATGGCCTTCAATGTCCCGATTGATTGGCAAACATTTCACTGACTGAGTTGTTATTTCATTTGTTGCTGGCTTTGGGAAAGATTCACTTTGAGGGTAATACAGGGTGTGTCAGAGAAGACTTCCCACAACTGAAATTTACGAGAGAAACCTTCATTCTGATCATTCTCAAATTATAGTGGATTATTATTCTTCAAGGTCTGAAGTTTTATCCGCCATAGAAAAATTCGAAGTAGCTTATCATCTGAAGATTGTGGAACTACTTTTTGCAATATTCGGTATGTTAATTTAGTGCTTGTTTCAGTTTTCTGCAAGACTCTTAACTCATATCGAAAACGCACCTTGTGCTTTCACAATTGACCCACCTGCGAGAAACTCTTTCTAAATCCTAGTACGATAAGCTACTTCCCCTTTTTCTATCGCAAATGAAACTTAAATCTTGCATAATATTGCCCCAAAAAAACAATTTCGATTTATCAGCAAACAAATTTTTCTTGCGAATTGTCAAGTCAAATGTGTCAGTCTTCTTTGATACACCATATATATTTTTGTCTCCGCTGCCTCGCTCCAGTGATATTGTATTCAGAATCTCTTATCTCGTTTGGTTCATTGCATAATGCTTACTTTCTAGTTTCAGTGGACATTCATGAGACTCCCATGTTACCTAAGAAATTCAGTAAACACTTTTATTTTTCTCCACTGGTCAGATATCAAGATTGTTTGCTCTTCAAGGTGAGTGATTGTAATTCCTGAATCAAATATGAATTGCTACTTGGTGTATACCTCGTACAGCTTCTTAGATGGGATCTTTTCCCAAGTGGAGGCACTTCATTTTTCCAAGTGGCGAGCAGCTATTGGAGGAAGCGGGAACTTTGCGGGGGGGGGATGTAATTAGTAAAGCGCCAACCAGAAATGGATGGGTTGGATTAGAACTTTCAGGAGGTTGCGGGGAAAGAGCGCCATGTGTGATATTCCGCAAGGATTTATAACGTTTTTAGATCTTACTTCGCAAATTTAAGAATTATAAATTTGCCCATAGCGGGAAAGGCACTCAAACTGAAACCGTTAGCATCCCTAGATCTTGACCTCAAGGGCATGTACGTCCATAGTTAAGCATCGATTGGAGTGTCACCTAGCCAGCTGGAAGTACTCGTTTCCTTCCAGCCGTTATGATTCTCGATCCTTGAGAATGAAGAGAAAGAATGAACATGTAAGCGGAGACAGTGTCGCGAGCTGAACTCACGCAATAACGCATCTGGCAGTGCTGCCCGTTGTACTCCCCTCCAATCTCCCAATCTACCAACAAAATCTTACAGGTTGTGGTGCTGAAGTTTCGATCTCTGGATTTCTTGTTTTCTCCTCCTTCATAACATAACTTACCATGACTTAACATATTGGTAATCACATTGCTTAGCAAATCTCATCCGATAGGTACTTGGATTCAGAAATCTAGGTTCACTGTTCTGGTGAAATGTAGGATTGGTATAATTCTTTTTTGAGTATCTGGTCCTGAGAAGGAATTTCTTGTTTTAAGATGAGTCTCAGTCCTTCTCTAGTTTACTGCATTTATGAATTCCATTTTTTGTCACACTTGGGGACAAGTGTTTTTCCCCTGGGAAAGTGATGTAGTATTTGAGAGGTTGTTTGACCCTGGGAGCGAGGGCAACACTGCGGGCAGTGCCGGCATGGCCGGGAGAGAGGAAACGTGACAGGAAGTGTGCTGCAAGACAAGGTAGGGCAGCTCGGGTCGGGCGAGTGTTGGGCGCACGTTGCTGGCTTTCTTCATCGGATGGGACTGTTCGTGCTGGAGCCCCGTTCAACGTTTTTCTTCATTGTGATCGGATTTGACTGTTCCTGTTGGAGTCCCGTTTAACGTTTCCCTCACTGTGATCAGGCTGGAGCCCCGTCCAACGTTTCCCTCACTGTGATCGAACTGTGATACTGTGATCTTTCTCCCCCTGCACGCTGCTGTCTCGCCCCTCCTTCGTCTGTATTTTATTTATTTTTATGTTGTATTTTATTGGCCTTGGTTGCGCTGGCCTGGTTTCTGCGGGATTGTGTTGGCCTTTCCCCCCTTGAGTGGCCTTCTTATCATTTCATTTATCTTTTATAGGCCTAAGCTTTATTGTTTTTTTGTAAAATCCTCTTGAGAGTTTTAAATAGATATTGTAAGGCATAGAGAGGGACTGACCTTTTATTAAACCACGCCTCAGCATAAGTGAGATTCCAATGACACCTGGAATGGGCCACCCGCATGGGTTGGCTGGGTAGGCGTCACATAAATCTTGTTCCGGCATAGTTTTTAAATAGTTCAAGAATGTTGTCAAACAAAATATCCAAAGGTATTTCTGTATATAATGTGGAGAAGTCCCAAGACATAATGGAAGAAGCTTTCTTGGATTAATTTAGGGTCTTAATTGCATATAATATTTTGCTGTTACTTTTCACGATCCAGCAACAGTGGCAAGTTTTGCATCTTCATTTTATCTTCTCGCAAAGTCTATCGAGAATGCCATTTAAAAGAAGCGAAGACCCTTTGAAGCAAGTGCCCACTGAACTTGCTATAAATCGAAATTTAACTGGGGTTTTATGAAACTTTGGATTGGCGAATAGGAATGGTAACTTCATATTTCTCTCTTCTACCGCAACATTGAATTTACTATTAATTCTCATGAGAGAACTCAGAATTCTACCTTGACTCTCTTCAACCTGTTCATAGGTAGGGCTCTCCATGATTTCTTTTTTTCATGATTATCCCATATCATTCTTTACAAATGAAGAAAAAGTTGTTACTTGCTTTATCAATTACAGTGATTGCGAACTTTTATTGAAGTTTCAAAAGTGCAGCATCAAGTTCCGTTTTACTGATATCAAAATTATTCTCAGAGTTCTTTGGGATAAATTGGCGTAGTAAAACCTAACGCGCCCAGAGATGTGAATCTTCCATTCCAAAAATACTTTTGGAGGAATTCCGGCTTTAAAAGATGCACATTTAATATACTTGTCTAAAGCCATCAGAAATTGTGAAAATAATTCCTCCTTATTTAATTTCCTGTTAATTCTATATTTACTGCCTTTTCCAAAGAGTTAGGGTTTAACATTTTCGATAATGCCTAGGTCGCCAGTAAGAATGTACCTATGATGCCTGTCAACATAGCTCCTATACCTATTATCTTCACACGTGCAAGGTAAGCCTTCAAGTGATGTCAAGTCAAGATCTTGGACAAATTGCCTATAATTACAAACAAGCCTACTAAAAGGCTTCTGTAGGCTGCAGGAGACTCTGGGATAGGTATCTTTAATAGGAAATTTGCTTCTGGCCTCTGAACTACCTAGAATGGCAGTCAGTTTAAAAGAATCAAGGCATTTACTGAGAAACGGAACAATGATAAAGGCCTTAATGTGTTTCACTCGTTTTTCCAAGGAATTGATTTTAAGCTTGAATTTACAAAAGTCAGAAACAAAATCCAGGAAGTGCCTGCTTCTACCTTCATCACTAATGATGTATCCAAGAAGAAACTTCACTTTCGATTTACACAGAAAGTTTATTTCATTATTTTATTTATGGCATTATTTGCCGATATAAAAGTATCTTCACATTTCTCGAGCTGCTAGTAGAAATCTATAAATTTGTTGTATGGATTTGATTTCATGTGAGATCTTTCATGCCTTTTAGAAGCATTTTTCTTAGAAAACCTGGAATTTTGTAAAAACTTGTAAATGCAGTGCAGATGAGTTCATAGACATATTCATTCCATTATCATTAAGACCATATGGGTATAAGGTACCATGGGTAATGATGCATTGATCTTCAATCAGCCTCTGTTGGCTTCAGTCAGCAGTTGGCAGCAGCGTGGCGCAGCGCTTGAATCGGAGCCCCTTCGATCACCAAGTTAAGCATCGTCAACATGGGCAGAACCTAGATGGGTGACATGGGAAGATCGAGCTGCTTGCCTAAGGCAGTGCTGGGCACTTCACCGATAAAGGGCGGATGAGACTCTCGACAGTCCAACGGCCGTGATGCCCCATGATCAGAGGGTCACCATGTGCCCCCAGTGCAACAGGTGGCTGTGGCCCATCATGATGCCACAACTAAGGAAAATTCATACTGGCTCGGCCGTCGCCCAGGATAAAAAGGGCCGCGCTGGCTGGCGCTTGGCGTCCGGAGGCTCTCACGTTCCTGTTCCTCACCAGGCAGAAGTGGGAGTAAGGGCTGCTGGTGAAATACCCAGCTCTGTCCCAGGGGCCGGGGTTGATAGTCGACCCTCCTCTGCTACAGAAAACATGCCCTATGAAATAGGAACATTGACAACATGCGTCAAGCACGATCCGATGCGCCAAGAGCGTACCAGAAGAAAATGTTCGAGCTCTGGAATCAATCTTACTCAGAGCTGAATATCAACGACTTGCGAATCAGAGAATCTATGTCGAGCGGAACAACATGCTCTCAGAACTGGAGCGGGAAAACATCAAACAGGAAGTCCTGAACACCCTCCAGCCTGTCAAACCAGAACGTAGTGTACCCGAAAACAAGGAGGCAACACCTGAAGAGACTCCACTTCAAGTTCCACCGAGGGCAATTGAGGCTCCTTCAGAAGCTAGAAGTGCCCTCTGAAGAACTAAGAATCACCTTCCTCGACCATCTGGAACCGACAAATGTCCGATCGGCCCCGACTAAGACCTCTAAAGACCTTGCCATCTCCAAAGACATCGAGGAGATCAACCAGACCATCAGCTCCTGCGACCTTGCAGACTGTGATCTGACTGAGCTGAACCACCGTGCCTTCAATTACCATCCACCAGAAATGGCAAGGACCAGAAAAGCCGACCCCGAAATCCGGGAAGGGCCCTTCCTCGATTCCACCTTGGAAGAGGCGCCTCCAAAGTCAGATCGATGCAGCAAGGTGAGACCTTATCACCCTTCAAGAGATCAAGAAGGGGAATACATCCCAGAAAGTGAAACTGACCTACAAGCAGCTGTGCCCCATGTACAAGATCACCTCCGATGCCGATCTCCCGACCGCCATAGAGAACGTGAAGATGAAGATCCAAGCTTGGGCCCTGAGGATAAGGCGGTACACGAAAAAGGTCAATTACTTCCGCTTCATGAACAACCAGGAGCTATTCTACCGGGAACTGGGAGCGAAACCCATAGAAATGAAGAAGATCCCTGGCAAGGCGGAACTGGAAGAATTCTGGTCAAAGATCATGGAGTACCTGGTGAGCCAAAACGTCGATGCCATATGGCTCCGACGTCAGAGGGAGTCAGCAGACACTCCCGAAATCAGTGACCCCCAAATTACGACATCTGATCTCAAGAAGGCGCTCAAACATACAAACAGCGAACTGAAAGAGCCCGGGACACGACCGTCTTCCGAACTTCTGGCTGAAGCAGTTGACATCGCTACATGAACAACTCCCCAGAGAAATGCAGAAAGTAGTGACGAATCCCTCGGAGGTGCCGGACTGGCAGGAGTCACATACCTACAGCCGAAACCGATCTACCTCGGAATTACAGGCCTATCACCTGCCTGCCAACCGTCTACAAAGTGCTGTCTTCCATCCTGGCAGCACGAATCGAACGACACATCTCGGACAACAACATGTCAGAAGAGCAAAAGGGTTGCCGGAAGAGATCGTACGGCTGCAAGGAACAGCTACTACTCAACCGTATGATCATGGATGATGCCAGAAACAGGAAGAACCTCTCGATGGCATAGATCGACTACCAGAAGGATACGACTCTGTGCCCCATTCATGGATCATCGAGTGCCTCAGGATGTACAAGATCAACCCTGTGGTGGTCAACTTCCTACAACGGACCATGCCCCGCTGGAAAACGGTCATGTCCCTAAGTGGACAAGACTCCACCCTGACAACCCGCGAGATTTCGATCAACCGCGGGATCTTCCAGGGAGACACGCTGTCTCCTCTCCTCTTCTGTCTGGCTCTCAATCCACTCAGTAACGAATTGTCTCGGACTGAATGCGGCTATTTACGTAGGAAAGGGGAAGAATGCAGACCATCGCATGGACGACCTGAAACTCNAATGTTCGAGCTCTGGAATCAATCTTACTCAGAGCTGCATATCAACGAGCAACGACTTGCGAATCAGAGAATCTATGTCGAGCGGAACAACATGCTCTCAGAACTGGAGCGGGAAAACATCAAACAGGAAGTCCTGAACACCCTCCAGCCTGTCAAACCAGAACGTAGTGTACCCGAAAACAAGGAGGCAACACCTGAAGAGACTCCACTTCAAGTTCCACCGAGGGCAATTGAGGCTCCTTCAGAAGCTAGAAGTGCCCTCTGAAGAACTAAGAATCACCTTCCTCGACCATCTGGAACCGACAAATGTCCGATCGGCCCCGACTAAGACCTCTAAAGACCTTGCCATCTCCAAAGACATCGAGGAGATCAACCAGACCATCAGCTCCTGCGACCTTGCAGACTGTGATCTGACTGAGCTGAACCACCGTGCCTTCAATTACCATCCACCAGAAATGGCAAGGACCAGAAAAGCCGACCCCGAAATCCGGGAAGGGCCCTTCCTCGATTCCACCTTGGAAGAGGCGCCTCCAAAGTCAGATCGATGCAGCAAGGTGAGACCTTATCACCCTTCAAGAGATCAAGAAGGGGAATACATCCCAGAAAGTGAAACTGACCTACAAGCAGCTCGAGAAATGTGAAGATACTTTTATATCGGCAAATAATGCCATAAATAAAATAATGAAATAAACTTTCTGTGTAAATCGAAAGTGAAGTTTCTTCTTGGATACATCATTAGTGATGAAGGT
>CAJPEV010001995.1:0-52981 GCA_905338385.1 Darwinula stevensoni
AAATTTCGTTGACAGTGACATCTCTCGGACAAACACGGATGCAACGCGAACCCTGAACGTTGTTCCTTGAAGTCTTCAATCCTTGAGAAATGTCTCTATTCTAACATTAAAGACATCCCTCCACAATATCGCATTGGGATTGCATTTCTCTTTCCTAACGTTTCACGAGTCATCAAATTGGGATCGAGCACTAATTCCGAATCCACAGGTCTGGAATCCCAGTCCGATGCACGAGACAAATAGTCATGCCGCAACACAGCGTTATCGCCGGACTCCAGCGAGATCTGCATGAGCCCCAGAGTATTGCGAAGCGGGTCAGAATCGCGTCAGTCTTTCCCATGCATGACGGCATCCTCTGCAAAGCGTTTCTGCGCAAAATTGAAAAATGTTGTACTTGTACATGTAGCATCCTGTACCGAATGGGACTAGATGTTATCTGGAGTGCCCCAAATGTTTCTAATGTAGTTGCCATTTGGGCGTCCTATTATCTCCTTTTGGAGATTCCCATGCCCATGCCACCAGCAGTCCACCATGAGGAAGAAAGAGATAAGACAGGGGCTAATTTGTGCTTGTGTTGAGGGATGGGTTGCTGTCGGAGCCAAAATGTGAATTCAAGACGCGATCGGTCCGATGGGAAGTCGGAGTAAAACGCGGCGTGGAGGACTGAGCTGCCATCGAAGCTCACCAGATGTCGACTGTGTGCCGTGCGAGACTTTCTCCATGATCTCGCACGGTTCTTTAGCATGCCGACGACACGGAGCTGATCCTTCCCTCTCTCTCCCTGAAGACTCTTCCTCTGGATACAATCATCATTCGTCGATAAGACTTAGGAGAGAATCTAGTTGTAAGAAGGACAAGAAGACATTCCACTCCTGGGTAGGTGCGCACCGTCTCCACTGAATGAGTGCTGGTTCGGGTATTTATAGATCATTCTATTGGAATGATTGACTCCTTTACTTGAGAATCTTCATGAATCCTAATATCTCATTCTTCCTGTGGTGAGGAACGGGGCTCAATATAAATGGATGTCCAAGCGCCTTAGAAAGTGAATTCCAGATATTCTCCAACCTATCTTTCCTCATTCCTACACTTTTTTTTTCAAATTAAGACCCCAATGAGATCAGCTGAATTATCTTTAAATGGATTTAACCAGATTCCCTCTTTGTGCATTCTCCGATGAGATATCAGGGTTTCTGGACGAACGCACGCATAAATAAATTAACTTTGTATGGAAGAGGTAAAACTGGTCGTATCGATTCAAAACGTGCAAAGTAACATTTAATAGAAAATTTCTTCTCAGGAATGTCGTGATGAATTCTCGACGATACCTCATCAAAAGAGAGCGTTTAGCATCCGATTAGGAGGTTCTCCCTACTTATTTAAGTCCATGAACCATTACCACTCGGATGTCGAGCGAGGCTCGACCATTTTCATAGCGTTCTGAGAAAGAAGGAGTGCAAAAAGGATAAAACTCCCAGCGAATCCAAAACTACGGTGGAGCCGCGGTGTTTCAACGGATCGTAATTACTTGTCGAATTTTACTTTGGCTCATTTTACTCGTCTCCAAATATCTGAAACAGAACGTTCGCGATCCTGGTCGCTGATAGGTCGAGCGACAAAACTTTGCTTGGATTTTGTTCGTCTGTTACAGCTCCGAAGCAAAACGCTTCGAGAAATGAACCGGGTTCCGACATGATTTTCCTCATCGTTCGAGGAAGCGGCTTTAATAATGAAATTTACAGTTGGCTGCACGAGACAGAGGGGAAATTTCGACGGAGAGTCGGAGTTTCGTTCTCGTCTCGCCATCTTCGGGATGGACGGGGAGACGAAGGTTGGCACGGGACTCGTCAGGGGCCGGTGGCATCGCTCACGCTCTAAAGCCTAACGCCTGCTCCCGAAAGTTAAAAGATTTCCAGCTTTCGGGATTAATGAGGTTGCGATGCGTGAGTTCGTTTGCCGCTGGCGTTCATACGGGCTCCGCAAGGCTTCCCCAGGTCTCATTTTGGAGGGTTCGTTTCCCGTGTCTCGCATCAATGTACGCGGACTCCGTAAAGGTGCAGGGACCTGTTTTCGAATCAGCCTTTGATAGGAAACGGGATTTTAATCATTTGTTGGTTCGTGGACATCATCCTCCATGCTGGACGCGCTCGAACGCCATGTGCAACGACGAGTGAAAGGAGCTTCACACATGACGTCGGTGCCGTAATTTTTGCATTAATCCGTTTTTATTTATTTATTTAATTTTTTTTTGGGGGGGGTGGGGATTTTACAGAAATCTCATTCTTGACCTTCGTCAGAACCCTGCTCCAGTCACACGATCTCGAGCTAAGGATAACCATAGGTCAAGTGAGACCTGAATGATTTTTACTCATGACAGTGGTAATCTTTGAAGATCATTTCTACTCTTTCCAAGAACGCTCGGCCTCCTCCGGTTTGCTTACCCAATAAATTCTATGATGATGAATCCTACAGGACACCAATATTTAAAAGAATTCCCATAGGAATCAGGCAGATTCATCATGTGATGACAATAGAATCACCGTTCGACTGGAGGGCAGGGATGCGATTCTTCGCTAGATGCCACTAGTGGGAACCTGGAGTCTTTATTCATGGAAACCAGGATTGTAAAGTCATATATTGGCACCGTGAAGATGATTCTCTTCACTCTTCGGTTCAAGGCTCTTTCTCTGGATTCAACAAAGATGCGATGAGCTTAAAGAGTGAACAACGGCGGAGAAGAACACAGGAGGCAAATTGACTTTATTGTTCTTGCGTCCTCCCTCTAAGTATATTTGATGCCCCTGCATTCATTCATTTTAAGCTTTTGATGACATTTTTGGTACATTAAAAAGTGTTTCGAGGTGATTCCTTTCACTCGCATGTGTGGCCCATGAGGTGGCTCCGAGAGTTATTGATATAATAATAGCCGAAATGGACACATGATGAGATTCTTGCGGTTTTGCTGAATCATTTTCATTTTGGTTCTGGGCCGTTCGGCACGCAGCTCATGAGTTGAGAGATGGGAACGAGATGTTAAAGGGGAGTTCCGATGACAGAGACATCTTCCGGACGAGCCAGGTTGCAACGCGAATCCTGGTTCTCGTTCCCACCGCTCTTGGGGACTCACGAGTCGCAAACAATTATGTAATGCTGCAAAATTACAGTCCTAAACATCCCTCTATAAGATCGAACGAAGTCTGCGCTTCTCCTTCATTCACGAATCGTGTTTTTGTTATTGCGAATGAAAAAACGCCCAGAAGCAGGAGGCACGAGTCGTGCCACTGCACTTTAAATATTCCTCGACGAGAGTTCATTTGTATTCATCGCCTGCAATCTCACGCGTCTGAAAAAAGGAAACAAATTCACCATGAAGGAATGCATCCACGCGCACAACCAAAAGCGAATATCTGCGGAATTCACAAGAAAAAAAGTTGACAAATTGATGCTAAAGCCCCAGAGTAGTAAGGCGATGCCGTCTGCATTTTGGTCTTACATTTTGTCGGTATAGGGCCAACATTTTCGTGCCATTTATTGCTGGAAATCCGTGGCCACATCATGCAACGAGGTGAAAAATGAGCATGTCATTCGAGTCGAGTGGAGATAAGGGGGAAAATTCGTGGGGGGTTTTGTACCAAGTGAGACTAAATGTTATCTGGTGTGTACCAAATCCTTCTACCGTCGTTGTCATTCGGGCGTCTCATGCCGTGTGGTTAGAGTTTTCGGTGCCGATGCCGCCAACGCTCGACCAAGAGGGGGAGAGAAAAGATAAGGGCTACTTTTATTTGCTTTCATAATGGGTAGCTACCCGAGTTAAAATGAAACGATATGGCATGGTCTGAAGGGTAGATTGAAAACTTCCGGACGAATCGTCCTTTATTGACTCTTTCATTGCTTTGAATTGCAGGGCAACTCAGACTTTCTTTTTAAATAGCCTGCTTCCGAGCCAGTCTTCTTGGGACTCAGCTTCACTTGCCAGAAGACGCCGAACGGAAGTGCCATTCCGCCTCAGATTTCGTCCCTTCGTTTGAGTCAAATCCGCGTTTCCTCAGTTAACGTGTTATACTGACAATCGAATCGGAATAGCTTTGAAGGCATTCGATACTCCTTACTTCTCCTTCAATACCGGGGATTGCCTCTTTGGCCTCGGTCAGACGTATTTGATAAGTAGGGGAGCGTTGTTCGAGCTGAAAGCGAGCGAATCGCGAGCTCGAAATCGAAATGTCGCTAATCCTTCACCAGATGTCTCCCCTGTGGCATGCGAGACACGGTGAATGGTCTGGCACGCTTTGAAGAGAATACCCACGTCACGAAACTGATCCTTCTCTCTCTCCTCTTGTAGGCTCTTCCTCTAGATATCATCAGGAGTGAATGATACTTTGGAGAGGATGCAGTTGGGAGGAGTACAAGGAAAGCGATTCCACTTCCGGTTCTATGCGCACTGTCTCCTTACTGGATGGGTATTAGGGTGCCGAAATGGAAACACAGCATTTGCTTAGGTTATATTAAGTGGCAACAGGCGGATGGCAATGGGGTGAGCGTTGCCACATTGGTTCAGATTTGACCAGACGGGAATCAGTGAAAAATCCGGAGTGCTGAATGAAGACAAAATAATTTTTTCGGGAAACCCCGATCGAAATGAGCACGAGGTCGTCGCAATTGAGGATCGCCTTCACGCAACGCCAGGAACACCCGCTACTTCGATAGGAATCTGTGTCGACGATATTACGTCAATCTACCTTGGCATTTGTTGGATTCCGCCTCGATTCGAAGTCAATTGGGTGCGGAATTAGAAGAAGAAACGTCGGATGAATCATGTAAAAACGTGGATAGCTGACATTTTTCTCATAAACTCTCATAGTTTCCTGCCGAAACGATCTATGACACTATCCCGTCCTCGATTTTGTGAAAAGGAACTCTTCAAAATTCCATTTAAAGGATGACCAGTTGCTACCATTGCGGGTTTAATTTCGGTCTACTGCGGATAGTAACACCGAAAAATGGGAATAGTTTAAGGAAGGAATAGCTTCTATATTTCTCTTAGGCTTCTCGGAAACCGAAACGCATGGAGCTCCATGTCACAATTCTCAGCCGCAAAAGGATGTGAGAGTACTGGAGCTCCTGCAAAAAATACAAAGATAAACGAGAAGGATCAGATACCGTGCTTCATTCACGGCACCCCAATAACCATGCAGTAAGGAGTCTGAGTGCACGGAACCTAAGGTGGAGTCGCTATCTGTGTACTCCTCTCAACTGCATCCTCTCCAAAGTTTCATTCACTCATGATTATATCTAGAGGAAGAGCCTGCTTCACTTTCGGCTCGAACAGCGCTCATTCACACTCCAGGGATCCCTCCAACGAGAGCCTCGCTAGAAAACAGATTTGCTCCCATTACATGAGGATGAAATTAGGGTGTTTTTCTTTTTAAATGGACTTTCCAGTCTTGAATCATTAAAGGGTTTATCGGAGGTTGTAGAGTGATCACCGCTCGACCGTGTCCTATTCCGTGCCGCGAGCCGAAAACGAGGCAATCGTCTCAGTTCAGTAGGGAACAACCTAAGGGTATTACAGTAGTTTCCGGTTTCGGTATTATTCGGCATTGATTACAAATTTACTTGCCGTGCATATAAATTTCAGTCTGCGACTGAATTAAAAATAAAGGCAACACGGAAAGAGTGATGGGTGGGAATTTCCTCGAAAAATGGAAGTTTCGCGCTCGCCTCGCCATCTTCAGAATGTGCAGCTAGGGCGAGGGGTTGGCGCGGGATTCGTCAGGTGGCGGGAGCATCGCTTAATGAAGTGTCTGTTGCCACTACTTCGATAGGAATCTGTGTCGACGATATTTCGTCAATCGACCTTGGCATTTGTTGGATTCCGCCTCGATTCGAAGTCAATTGGGCGCGGAATCTGTTTCGACGATATTCCTCCTTTCTCGTGGAAGAGAGAGCAAACATCGTTGCAAAAGGAATTGCAATGCGAAGTGAGCTAAGCTTCTCTGCTGACAGCTTGGAGTGCCGGTCGGCTGTTCATGTACGTTTCAGCATGAAAATGATGCGGTATTAGGAAGTGATGACTGGGGACGGTGAAAAAGTAGCCAGCCATTGAACTGTGTCTTCCCCTCTTCACAGCAGGATGGAAACAAACGCGCATGTAGCAGTAGCAACACCTTGCAACTTTTTTTCGGTCATGGCATATTCAAATGGCCATGGCGGCCATACCGTGGCACGTATTACAATGAACCTATAGACTATTTTAAAGAGGAAGGAACAAGCTTTAACTTTTCTGTTTTTTTTTCGAGCCTGTGGCTTCAATAGTTTTTGAGTTATGTGCAATTAAAAATTGGAGCGGAATTTTTTGGTCCACTCTGGCGAGTCTATGTGCATCTGTCTCTTCAATAGGAAACCGATGAAGTGGTACGAATGTTCGAGGGAGCGAGAGAGTAACATACCGCCACGAGAGCTAGGAAGATAATAACATAACCTGGGCGGGTCGTCCTGTTATGTGAAACTAGCTGCGCTCGCGTTGCTACAAGACTCTTTTGTTCCGAGATGCGATTAAATCCCACGATAATAACCTCATGCAAAAAAGTTCGAAAACTAACACGATCCTCAGGTCATCTTTCGCCAGGCCAGGTCCATCATTGAAAATCAGAATTCGTTGGATGCATGAGGAGGATGTGCAGAGATGAGAGCGAGGGAAGTGGTGATCTCAATTTATCCTTGCGACCGTCGTACGCGAGTTATAGGAAGCGAAAATGATAGAATTTCGATCGGGTCCGAGGCGGGATCCCTATGTCAAAATGAGCGAGAGTTTTTGAAAGTTGAAAATCTCGGATGGAAGCTTTCGCCCTACGCAAAGCGTTTCAGACGGACAGATACTTACTAATTAATATATATGATGTGATTGCGGTCGCATGCGCAGGATCTCAACTCTCTCCAGCATGGGCTAGTCCGAACCCGCTGAGAGGCATAAACGGGCTTGCGGGTCGGTCGGATCTGCCTGACACGGTCTGCAAGTCCTGCTCACGTAGTTTCGGGTTTAGCTACGTCGGGTGGTTTAGGGTCGGGCCCAGGCGGAGATTATTAATAGATTCGAACCCGTCGGGTAGAGTGAGGATAAAAGTCGACCCGTGCAGAACAGATATAGAGACAAACCTCGGCTAGACTACGCAAAGCGTTTCAGACGGACGGATCATTTGTACCTTTTGGACTGGAACAATGGTATGTGAGCCAAAAGCATGAAAATTCAATGCGGTTTTATGATTTCTTGGATTCGTTTGCTGCATCGACCTCCCATGGTGCCGTAATATTCGACGCCATGCACAAATACCAATAGCTGCACGGTATGAGGTAATGAGGTTCATCGCCACGGTCCAGAGGTGGAAGGTGGAAGTGGAAGGTGAATGCCTTTGATGCAATTCCCTCCCTCCTTCGCCTCCGCACCTCGTGGGGTTCAGCTATTTGCGTATGGTGTCGAAGATCATTGGTTTTTGTACCGTGGAGGTTCGGTGCAAGAAAACAAATCGATGAAATCATAAAACCCTATTGAATTCTCGTTCTTTAGGCACAAAAATCATTTTTCTAGGAAAAAATGACAAAAGCTATTGATATTTAAAAATAGGGAGTTACTTCCCAACCACACTGTATGAGGTGGATAATTTGATGACGCATGGGTATTACATAGGTGCGCTCTGCTGCACTGAGAAAATTAACTCCCTCATGACACACTCTTGGATTTGATAGCAGAATTCCGGGTAGCCGACAGTGTCCATGATGCAAAAAAAGAAATAGGTGCAATAGGAGTAGCCGACCAAACAGAACTTCGGACCCTCGTGCCCATGCAGCCGAAGCAATCAACGCGAGAGATGATGTGAGTTGTGGGTATTAGTGAAAAGCTAGACAGAAAGAAAAATTAAAATCCCTAAAAGCTGCTTTGTGTCCCTAACTTTTGCTAAATCCTGTATGAGCACATTTATTTACAATGCCAAAATCATAATGCTTGGGCTTTCTTTGAGTTACTAACAATTTCCTTCTATTTAATTACAACTACTAACTGAGTTCTGCCATACCTGGGGCTTTAGTATATTTTCGTGCCGCTTTCAACGCCATTTCATCCATCGACACAACTGTATTTTCCTTGGATGAATGGCAACTTCTTTCAGAGCAATTTAGTCACCTCTTGGAAAGCACTTCCATGGTCGACTGAGCCATTCAAATCCAAAGATTTTGTTAGCTTGCAGCAACAAACTGTATACTTGAAGAATCACAAAATCCCGGTCCAAAAATGCATCTGATTCAAGCGGTTACTTCAAGCAGCGAGGCGCTTAGGTTATAAGAATGAGTTGATTCATGGGCGATTGGGGGAAAAACTAGCCCCGTGGGGAGAGGAAGCGCATTTTTGATTTGACAAATCCAACTCAGCCATGATCAAAATATATTTTCCTCCTCATCATTAGAAAAGGGTTTTTATTAAAAGAACTTTGCTATTAACACAACCCGATATTTAAAAAATACTTGTCCCAATTCTGAAATCCTGTCAAAAGGAGTTGTTGCTACCGGAATACTTCATATAGTAAAATTACAAGTGAATGAAATTATTTTTCGAATTAATCAATCCAGTGTTCATCATAAAATATTCAGTTACAAATTCATGAATTCAGGAGCGATTGAGCACACTGAGCAATTACGGCCACAACATCTTAAACAGTAACTCCGTATTCTTAAAAAGATTAAAACGAGCGAAAGGGAGAAAAGAACGGGAGGTGCCGTGACTCTAAGAACCATCTCAAATGGTGCACTGATTTCACTTAATGTTGTCACTCCTTCCTGCAACTTTTGGTAGATGACTGAGGAGAGGCTCCGGGCCACGTTCTTAACTCAATCTTGACAATTATATGATATGGCCCGATAGGGCTTCCCATTGCAAGGATTGTTGATGGCGATGTCCATCAGCTGCGTGGGAGAAGTATTAACTTTTCCCAGAGAAAAATATTTTCCCTCTACTCTTGGTTGCTCATTGATGCAATGCCATCTCAGTATGCCCTCCTCTGCGAAACCTGCTACCAAAATGACATCATCACTCACTCCATTGAAATTCCGATGCCAAAGTAACCACAGAATGCCAACATCATGCTGTTAGAAAAATTAATTGTATCAGGAATCGGTTATCCGCCATCTAATTTAATTGATGGAGACCGCTGACCAACCTTCATAAGTGATCCATCGGTTCCCTCGAAGAAAATGAAACACTAAGGCCCAGTGATGAAGCATGGGAGACTCTGCATTCGGAAGGGCATCCACAGGACGAGTGAAAAGAAACACCTCAGCCTCGCGAACCACAGTATCAAATTCTTCATTTTCTTTGCTGTTCTTGTCAGTGGAAATGGAATAGATGAAACTTCCGAGTCCCCCGCCAAACATCCCAAACATTTTTCAATTCGGAGGATTAACCACTTTGGGGTTCAATACTATGACTAACGTTTCATCCTCTCTTTTAGGCATTCACCAAACACAATATAATTAACCTAAGAGAATCAGTAATATACAAAAAATCAAGTGAACCATAATCCTTTTAACGGGTGATGCGGGAAAATAGTGACTTTCTTTCAACAGCAATTTCTTCATCATTTTATTACACATCAACAGCTTTTATACATCATCTGAAAGCGCATGAAAAATACTACAAATTACATATACTAGCAATTTTCTACGACTCCGTTCCTTCGGATTTCATCAAGCCGTTTTCGGGTACTCTCTGCCAGGCGCTGTACAAGTTTCCGGTCCATGTTCCGCAGGCAGAATCTGATCCGATTGGTCAACTGCCGGGTGTTTTCTGCTCTCCAGGCATTGGCGTAAACGCGGGACTTCAGAATGGCCCAGAAGTCCTNTCAACTTTTTGGCGTTGGAAATCTGGGCCGCAGATCGTTGGGGAATGCGCTGCTTCTTCCGGGCCTTGATATTCAGCTTCTCCAGGCTTCTCTGGATCGTACTCTGATGGCACCCGAACTTCTTGGCCGCTTGGCGCTGAGAAATCCCGTCCCTGTTGTCCATCGCCCGCCTCAAGGCAGCCAGCTTGCGCGGAGTCATTTTTTTGTTGGAACCACCGGAGCCAGGCTGACGAGATGCAGGTAGATTGTTGTGGAAACGAGTGAGGATCCGGTATACAGTCCATTTGGGCACCCCTTCAGCTTGGAAATGCCGAATCGTGTGGAGTTTTCCCTTCTCGATGTTGTCGGAATAGAACTTGTACACTCTGGATCTGAAGGTATCTTCTTTTGAAGCCATTTTTCTAAATTTTTTCAATTGTTAAAAAAAACCCAATAGCACAGGGAGAAACTACATAAAATGTGCTACAAGATAGGCTATTAAAGCATTTGAAAGTAATTGCCAGATGGCCAGATACAGACGACCAATTTAAGTCACTATTTTCCCGCATCACCCGTTATGTGTTGGCAAAATAAGTGGGAAAATCAATATTTTTGGGAGAATTTTGGGTCATATTGACGATAAAAAATCGTATTGTTTGGCTGCCGCCCTTTTCTAATCCAATCTGACCTATCATTCCCCAAAATTATTTGACTTTCTCACCCTTCGCCTTTTTACAACAAATGACTATGGTTACTCCACTATAGAACAAAATGAGGAATTGAAGCATATAAACTGTTGGTACCATACCTAGAGTAATTGTAGACCCAACACTTATCAATACTTGTTAGTGAATGAAAACTAAACACTGCACAGGAAAATGTTCATGCATATTTTGTCAAACGGGGGGATATCAACGAAGATGTAAAGCTGCATGATGGAACCACTTGGAAGTTTGGACGGAATCCAAAAACTTCTTCGAAGGAGCCACCATGTAAAAAGAATTTCATCAAAGGTCAAAGTGAAAGTGACATTATATCAATACATGAAGGAAGTGTATTTTGGCCAAGCTTGCTCGTCCTGGCTTAGGGGCTGGTCTGGAAGTCACATGACTTCCAGTCATGTGACTTTTGACCAGTATACTTATTTCATAAGGCCTACATTCTGTAGGAAAGAACTCAATCTCTTTACTATTCCAAGCTTGCTTTCAGAAGTGAAAAGGATGTCTAAGATTAGGCCCAAAAGTCATGAGAGCCTTTATATATCCTTATGTGATGACTTTCTCCTCCGTCTGAGTGTGACCCGTGGGACACCCAAAGTCTTTCAGAGGCGGAATCATAGAGCATGCAATTTAATGAACTCCGATTGATTACCGGTCTTCTCGATTCACAGTCCCATTGAAATGGAAATAATGTATATTCTATGCCTTTGCTCTGTTATCATTCCATTCCGTACTCAATCGATTGTCCTCCGATGATTTCCTCCTTTCTTTTTGATCACGCTGTACCCAAAACGTGAAGGAGATGAGGAGAAGCGAGTGAATACTCGCGGCTTCTGCTGATCTGGCAAGGTGCAGGGAGAAAACTCCCTGCAATCATTGTCTCGTGTCGTTTAAAGAGGAGAAGAATGGAGAAAGAGATGCGGAGGCTTGAGAAAACCCCAGGTGGACGTGAAGGGATTGCTCGTTCGACTCGGAATGTCTGCCGTAGACATCTGTAAGAGAGGAGCGGGAGTCTGAAACTAGCTCGGCCTTCGGTAGATGTCTCTCGTGAAAGAAGTTGAACTTTTCCGCAATATTCCGCCTTTCGTTCAGAGAATTGACACTCTCGAGCCAATCTGTCTTCATCTCTATCTCAAGACTCTTCACCCCGATTCAATTTCACAAAACTTTGACGACGATAGGCGCACTGCGGGAGAGAAGTGGCCTGAAAATGACTCCACTTCATCACAACAGTGCCGATGTTATCTGCAGCGGATGCGACTGCGTCATGAAGTCTCTTAGGTGTACTCGTTTGGCCAATGTAAATACTTGAATTGTTACCGGTGCTCTGATCGAAGAAACCTCCGCAGAGCACCGACATTCCAATAGCAAGGAGATTTCTTGCAGCCATTCTGTGCGACAAATGACATCTGAAACATGCCATTGTCTTATGATGGATGACGAGAGAGAGGGTTCTTCTGAAAAGAAAACTTGTGGTAGTTCTACCCCAAGTCGATCGATCCCACAGACTTGCTGAAGGCGATGGAGTTGGGAAACGGCAAGAAACGTGATGGAAACGTCGCTCCGAGGAATACGCGATTACTGGGGACAGCGGGGTGAGCTGTGTGACCGAATATACCACCATCTCGGGCAATATGGTGTCAGCAAAAGGGCCAGAATGTCGAATAACGGACCATCACCTTGCTTGGTTATTACGCCTTTTATTGAGAGAATCCACACTATCAAGCCCATCTGTCTTCATCTCTATCTCAACATTCTTCCCCCCAGTTCAATTCCAGAAATAAGTGACTGCAATAGGCTTGGTGCGGAAGAGATGGGGCCTGAAACCGACCCTATTTCATGACTGCAGTGTCGACTCTCTCCAGACTCTCTTCCAGATAGAGGAACCAATGGGATGTCTCAGGACCTCAAACTTCCCTTCGCGCTCTCCGACTAGCTCTAAGCTCTTACTGTCGCACGCGGACACCAGTTAAGTCCCTTCTGGCCAGCTGGATTCGCGAACGCCTTATGATCTTCGGGCATCTGGCCTTAATCCTTCCGATAGGATGTAAATATAATATCGACCTAAGTAAAATCACACCTTACTGACTCACGAAGTAAAACGGCTAGGACCCTAGAGATTTCATTCTTCTTCAGCTCAGGTGGACCGAAATACTGAGCTCCCCAAAACACTGTTACTAACATAAATGAATTCAGGTTGCTTTCTCAATAAGGCCGCATAGTTCCTTACTCCTTAATTACATCCCTAAAGATAAAAAACCTACAGGGAGAGATCCTGGGAGAGAGGCAGCTCTCTCTCGGGTTGACTTCTCCCCCATAGCCATGAGTCACCTTCTCAGGGCTAAGTCATTATCTTCATGAGGGTCTTGCTCTCTGCCAGCCCTCATGATGGGAGGATCTCACCATGGTGGGCGAGAGTCATGTGTCGGTCCACCACATGACAGCGGGGCCCACCATACCTTTAGCACCTAACTTTAAGAAAAGAAAAAACCTAATACCTATGCCACCGATAATGATACTTATTATATTTGGAGATGCCCGAAACCTCTCACTTTCGTCAATGTCGGGGTGTTGGTCGATATGGCATATAGACATGATAAGCCTGGTGAAGTTTCTCATCCGCAGAAATTGGATCCATATCTTATTTCACAATACACAATGATTTTATATGTACTCAGAAGCACATGACTGGAAAATTTCCCTTTCTTGGTGCATCATGGTCGAAAGTTTGTCAGAAATTGAGTGGATGAGAAGATTCATTACGCAAAGTATTCTGTATCGTTATTCCCAATGAAGTGTATTTTCGCCCCCAAAAATAAACCCTTCCACACCACAGATGAAGGTGTAATGATCAATGATCATTGCACCTGAAGGAGCAATGATCGGAATGCGGAGGAGGTGTCGTTCAGTCCTAAGGTTCCTCAGGGCTACAGACGAGGCAGACGACCTCATAGGAGTGGCAACCAAAAATTTCCGGCCTGAGAGGGAAGATGAAAAGTTAGCACAACGTTGCTTATTCCCCAGAGTCTCCATTCGATATGAAGAGGAAAACTAGCATGTCTGTCACCAGCTAGTATTTTCCTTTTTCCACAGGTTTTGAATGTGAGGTCGCTCTCATGTTTTTGGAAAAATAGAAAAAATTGAGCTTCGTGCAGTGATTAAATTAATGCATTTGAAGAACTTAGCCACAAAGGTAATCCACACTGCGATAGTGACTGTTTTAGGGGACAATGTTATCTCTAATAGCATAGTGAAAAGTTGGGTAGCTGTATTCAAACGTGGCAGCCTGAGCACAGATGATGAGCGATGGTTAGGCAGACCGACAACTTCAACCTCTGATGAGAGTTCGGAGGACATGTGGTATGCGGGACGGCGAATGACCATCACGCAGATTGCTACGCTTCATTGCTTCAAATTAGTGCTGGTCGTGTAGAATCTATATAGGAGAAAAACCTCCAGATGAAGAAAGTGTCTGTAAGATGGATGCTCAACATGTTGAACCCAGAAGAGAAGCAACATCCCCCAGCAGGTGTCGATGCAGATTCTGCGCTTCTAAGCAGATTCAGCTGAGTTTCTCTTCAGGATGGTAACCAAAGATAAAACATGGGTTCACGACTCTGATTCTGAAAGAAAACACCAAAGTCTTCAGGAGAAAAGCCCAGATTCATCACCCATTGAAAAATTCACCGTCATCACCTCAGTTGGTCATCACCTCAAGACCTCTGTCTTCGAGGATGCAATGGGAATTTTGCTAAATTGAAACATGGAACGACCACGACGGGTGACTATTGCGCCAACCTGCTTTCCAAGGTGAGAGAAGGAATCAAGAAGAAGCGTCGAGGGAAACTTGGCCGGGGTGTGCTAGTTCTCCAGGACAATCCACCAGCTCATGCCTCTCAGGGTTGCAAGCGCTGCTCTCCGCCAAAGTGGCTTCGAATTGCTTCTCCAACCTCATTATTCCATTCATATGGCTCTCGTACATTTTTTTCCTTTTTCCCTCTTTCGAAATTAACTTGTGAGAAATACATTCAGTAGAGATGATGACGTCACGATGGGCGTTGACAGTTGGTTTCAAGACCAGTAATTAGCATTAAAAAAATTAACTCATAAAGCTAGAATCGCGCTGGCAAAAATGCAATGCTGTTCCAGGAGATGGTGTAAAAAAATGAAATAGCATTCATGTTCCTCAGACTTCGTCTTACACCTTCGGCCGGAAACATTTCGAACGCCCTTCGAATGTTTCCGTCTTTCCTTTCGAGACTCCCAGACCGGATGCGATGATTTAACCGGTTAGGCTTTCGGGAAATGCGGCTGGAAACGGCTGAGATTCCTGCCATTGATCGCTCTCCGTTTTCCGGTTGAGCATCATTCAGTTATCGCCTCTCATGGTTATACAGTATAAATGTGTTTCTTCTGTTTTTCTTTTTCCCAACCTTCCTCTTCCTTTGGGTATATACGTTCTTGCGGGTCTTTAACGACCCAACAGCATCCTTGTAGGAGCAGAATGTGATGCTAGGGTGCGATCCACTTCTACCCTCCTCTCGACTGAGGCCATTCCAGGGACTCATGGCCTGACGTCAAAAGTAAACTTTCAGGCGGGATTGGAGGCGCGAGACCACTGGGGCTTCCACCGTTCCTTTAATCCCCCTGGAAAGGTGTAGAAAATCGATTGATATTATCATCAGCTATTGATGAAGCCGCTTCGCGGATCCGAGAGGGAAAAATAGTAGGAAATACATCTGACAGACGTTACTCAGTGACGCTCCAGCTGTCAGTGGTTTAACCTTGTTCTCTCCAAATCCTATGAGAGGTGTTCTCTAAATTTTTCCTCGTTCCCCACGGTAGCTGAAATAACAGAAGCATTTGTATCAAACAGTGGAGAGAGGTAAAGTTTACCGGACCGTAGTCACCCCGATCGGATCATTCCATTCCGGTTCAGTGCGCTCAATCTCCATCAACTTCTGTCCGCGTTTAAAATCAGTTGTTTATTTTTAATTATAAATATCGTCTTCCAGTCGTCCAGGTGTGCTTAAAATCATGCTGAGGTAACTCCAGAAAGCTTGGAACATGTTCCTGGGGTCATTTCATGGGCAACGAAACCCTTTGGTTATCTGGGATGGAAAATAAACGCATTTCCAGCATCCCAATTAAAGCTCAGTGATGATTTATCCGGTCAGACTTTCAGGAAATGCGGCCGAGAACGGCAGCGATTCCTGCCATAGATCGTTCTCCGTTTTCTGGTTGAGCATCATTCAGTTATCGCCTCTCATGTTCATACAGTACAAATGTGTTTCTTCTGCTTTTTTTTGAAAATGCTTGGAGGTTCCTCGATCCTGTCACGTTCTTCCCTGCCTAGGTGTTTTATGGAAAATAGGAATATACAATGAAGAAGGTTAAGGCATTTATGAATGTATAAGGAGTCCATGCCTCGTCCAGCATTCTCATCGTGATGGTGAATGTGATGGAAACACGGTTTCAAAATTCAAATCGAGTAGTCATATTTCCAAATGTTGTTCTTTCTTGAGCATTATAACTTTGTTCCGTTGTTTTTCTCGACCTTTCGCGGAGGTGACAAATTAGTTCTCACCTACTCCATTCGCAGTACCTAGGCGAAGTGGAAAAGGAGTTCACCGATCTAAACACAC
This sequence comes from Darwinula stevensoni, assembly GCA_905338385.1. Classification (NCBI taxonomy): domain Eukaryota; kingdom Metazoa; phylum Arthropoda; class Ostracoda; order Podocopida; family Darwinulidae; genus Darwinula; species Darwinula stevensoni. The sequence goes on from CAJPEV010001995.1 coordinate 16,228, forward strand.
CTGTAACAGAGAATGAAGTCCGCTGGAGGGGAAATCCGAGCCCTTCCTGACTCTTCGCTAGATGTCACTCATGGTGTCCTGGGAGACATCCTCCAAATCTGATGCGTTTGGAAGAGAAGGATTTGCCAATGAGTTCATATGTTCCTACCTCCAACTAAAAAATCATCTGCACGATTTCACACCCATTAATGTGAGACTTTGGATTGGATCCAGTGGAGAAGAGAAGAGAGCGAGATGTCGCCGACCGGGCATTCCTTCACTTTCCGTGAAGTACCTTGTAGCCTTTGTAGCCTCTCAAATAATGTTGGCCTGCTTCGTTTGACGAAATATGTATTTAATTATTTGTTTTTTTTTTTTCTTTTTTAAAGATTTTTTTTATTCATGGACTTTCAGGAGATATTACACACACATATGAAGAGTCATAAATAGGATAGTAAAAACATGTGTAAACCTGTGAGGGACACGGCGAAGAAAGGATGGAGCGAGGGGAGAAGGGAGACAAAAAAGGAACTCGCTGAAAAATCCCATCAATTTGCAATATGAACTTGTTCAAAAGACAAAAAAAAACTCATGGGTATTTTTTAAAGACGATCTTTCAACTAATGTGTTTAAGGGTATCAAATATTTAAGAAACTTTTCCGTCTGACCTTGGCGTTTCGCCAGTAGCTTTTCTTGGTTATACAAGTCCTTCAGCTTGTACAAAAAAGGGGTCAATATTGATGGAATTTTTTTTCATTTCTACAACTATGAATATACTGTAGTATTTGAAGAGCACTAAGATTGTGTTTAGTGTTCCTGGGCGCTCATCACATCCAAGAATGCACTCAATCGCATTCGGGGTTCCTGAGACGCATCTTTTACACCAGATTGATGAAAGTGACCATTGCTGTTTCACTAGGACGCAATCGTAAAAAAATATGTTTCATGGTTTCAGGGTGTCTTTTACAAAATGAGCATGTACCATGCTCAATTTTTTTAAATATTTATAAGCCAAGAGTTTACCACGAGTATTCTATGCATAATTTTGTATTGAAAGGAGCGAAATTTTGTAGATGATATAGAGAACAGTCTTTTATGAAAATTGAACCATGTACTATCATCGAATTTGGTGTCTAGACACTTTTCCCATTTCTTCTTTGCTGTGTCCTCTACTTGTAGCACTTTCAGGAAGCCATCATAAACTAAGCGATTGCATTTTTGCTTCGTACTCAGGATCTCTATAGGATACGGGAGTAAAGGTTGCATTAGTCTTTCTGTTTCTTCGATTACTTGGTCTTGGAGGGCTTTTTTTAAATGATTTTAGAACGCCGTGATGAAGCTTTCAATTTCCTACTGCCCCGTATATTTTTTAAAAGTCTTTCCAAGGGAGAGTATTTACTTCCTGATCCAGAAGGTCGATTACGAACCTAACTCCCATTCCTGTCCCATTCCTTGATATGGAACGGTTTTCCCCCTACATACTTTGTAATTCTTCCATATAGTCAAGCCCTTCCTTTGCTTTATCTTGGAATGAGATGTTTTCGCTATCCAATTTTTCCATTGAGAAATGACGTTTTTCCAAAAGGGATCTTTGACAACTTTCATGAGTTTGTCATTCACTTTGGAATCTCCTAAGTTTATCAACTCTACTTCTAATAAATTTTGGAGTGCTAAGAAACGCTATATGGAGTCTCTATCGTCTCCTGCCATCAGTCGCTAGAGTGATGCTATTTTATGGTTGCATTGAAACTGACAAATTACTCTCAAGTCTCTGCACCAAAATGTTTCTCTTAACTCTATCTCTCCACACGAAATTGAATTATAGTTTATTTATACGTTTCAGTTGTTTTTTTTTAGATATAGGGTAAGCTCAGGAAATAGTGGATTAGCTTCGGGAATACCAGTGTTTTCACGACCGTAGCTTTCCCTATTATTGATAATGGCAGCCATGACCAGAGATTCAAGACTTTTTCTATTTCACTTTCTAATGTGTTAAGGTTACTCTGTTCAAATGTTTCTAATTTATTTGGGAATACAATACCAATATATTTTAAGCTTTCTTTCCACTCCAAATCCCAAGCCAAAGTGGGTTTGTCTATTTTGTCCATGCTACCTCTTATTCCCATCACTTGAGTTTTTGAATAATTGACTTTTAGTCCTGAGATCTCGTAAAAAGCCTCCAATGTTGCGCGAACTGCATCTAGAACTTGCGTCTTGTCTGATAAAAACAATAATGTGTCGTCGGCGTATTGAGAAAGAAGAATCTGGCGCCCAAAGATTTCGATACCTTGAATAGTCTAGTCTTCCTTCACCATCCTCGTTAACACTTCTGTTGCCATTATGAATAGGTATGGAGATAGTGGGTCTCCCTGTCTACATCCTCTCCCAAGTTCTATCTGTTCGGACCATTTTCCGTTATAGTACACCACTGAGACTGGCTTTGAGTAGCATGTCAATCCAGAGGGCCGAAATTCATCTTAATTAAAATTTATTTGAGAAAATCCCATTCGAGGGTATCGAACACTTGCTCGAATTCCTCTGCCATCATGAGACCTTCAATCTCTTCTCAGTCGAATTGGTGCATTGCGTCGTACAATATTCTTATGCTTTCTGCCATGAAGCGACCCTTCAAGAGGCCAGATTGTTCATTTAATATTAAGAGATGAAGGACTTGTTTGAACCTGTTAGCAATGCAAGCAGAGGCTATTTTGTACGATATATTCAAAAGTGAAATTGGGCTACTATTTGGTAGTAGTTGCCTTGGTTTATTTCCTTTCGGGATGCATGTTCTCATACCAAATCTTTAAGTAACTGAGAATTCACCCTTTTTGTAACCTTCGTTTATCGATCTAACGAGAAACAGTCCGATGTCTTCCCATTATTTTTTGTAGAACTCGGCTGTAAAATCATTCGATCCAGGAGATTTCCCATTCTTGGAATTTTTTAGTGCCAAGGCAACTTCTTTTAGAGTGATTTCCCCTTCTAAAGTCATATTTTGTTCATTGTTTAAAAGAGGGCAGTTATTTATTGACCAGATGTGATGACTGCGCAAATTTGTTCGTTGGCTACGGTATAAGTCTGAAAGAAAGTTCTTTTGTTCATTCATTATTTCGGTCTGATCTTGTATTGTTCCCCTTTCGGTTTCTAATTCATAAATGAGTTTACTGAGATTGTGTCTCTTTTTCAAGTATTTTGTGGGTTTTCCACTTTCTTCGGCCCATCTGATTTTCGATCTGAGTTTGATTGATGCCATTCTTACTTCCCTTATTTTTTGTAATTGGATTTTTGCTTCTTCTACAAGTTTAAATGCTTCTTCGTCTCCTTCGTAGATCATATTTTTAGATTTTGCTATTTGGGCAATGAGAATCGATTCCCGAGAAAATTCTTCTTTTTTCTTCTTTATTGCATAATGTATAGTCGACAAGCGAACTCAGATTAACAAAACTTCGAAGAACAATTTGTCATTCATCGAGAATTGAATTTGGTTGCCTTCTGTTTTTTCATTATTAATTTCACTTGGAGTTAAGGTATATTCTTAAATTGTTTCTCTTATACATTTTTTTTCACAATTTTTGAGTAGTCTTCTTCATCTAATAGGGAGATATTAAATTTCCAAGTGCCTCCTCCTCCTCCTCTTTGGATCCTCTTTTAATAAATGATATTCTAACATCGAAAGAAATAGTTGCATGGTCTGTCCTGCATCCGGGAAAAACGTTAGCTACAACTGTTCTATTATATATATGTGACGTAATCAGAAAATAATCTAGCCGGGCCATCTTAATTGGATTTCACTGGTACCAAGTAAATGTTTTCACGTCTTCGTTTTGAGCTCTCCAAACATAAATCAACTTCAATGATTACTTTAACCGCTGCATAGCTACTCTGGCTTTGGTGTCATTCAGTTGCGAATGGTTGTATGTATCTTTATAGAGGTCATGGACTAGACTCCAATCTTCACCACAAATAATGGATGCATTAACAGTTTCCATAATTTTTCTGCGAGACCATTTTACTCGAATTGGGTACCTCATGGCCTCAACGACTCTGACGAAGCAAGCCATGTCAGTGTCTCCGAATCACAGCTTCTTCGTCCGCACAGAAATGACCTTCGGAAGGAAATCGTTACTGGAGATGAGAGCTGGGTCCTCTACGTCGACCATACTCGCAAGAGTCAGTGGCTTCCACGAGGAGAATTGCCGCCACACGAACCGAAACCAGGGTTCCACGAGAAGCAGGTTCTTCTTCTTCTGTCGGTGGAATTCAGAAGGGAAGGTTGTACTATGAGCTCCTGCCAACCGGTACCACCGTGACTGCCGTCGTCTACGCTGCTCGACTTCAGAAGTTGGCTGACGTCATTCAAAAAGAGCGTCCCAAACGCGATAAAATTCTCCTGATGGTCGTCCACATGTTGCGAAGATGACTCGCCAGACGATTTCGGAACTGGGCTGGGAAGTTTTACCCATCCAGCGTATTCTCCGGACTTGGCCCCTTCTGACTATCACTTGTTCCGGGCCCTCATGAATCATCTGCGGGACAAGGCCTTCGACGATATAGCACAGCTCGAAAATGACTTCGGCCGTTTCTTCGCTTCGCAATCGCCAGAGTTCATGGCAAAGGGCATCGAGCAGTTACCCATGTATTGGTAACATGTCATAGACAACAATGGTCATTACATTGTAGACTGAAATAGCATTTTAAAAAAGTTTACAATTTTGAAAAGTTTGCAGTGTTGCACGACTTTCTTTTCAACCAAATAATTTATCTTATCTACTTTAGGCATCCAGGCATGATTTGAGATCCAGTTTCTTCCATATGCTGAGACTCCCCCCACGAAATATTAAATGAGTTTATGGCTAGTTTTTCAGGGAGACGTGTGCCTTGTCTCGCCTCGTGTATATTGCAGATGCTTACCTTGTGTAAGACATAATCAAAATAAGATATAAACTTCACTTCAAATGGAATGAAAAGCAAGTGAATCGTAACTGACATAAATAACAAAATGAAATGACTTGAAATTTGAGTTTTTGGCAGCAGACTTTCAGTCTTTTGTGTCCGTTTGACTCACCTTGATTGTGCGTATGCAATTACTCATATTCACTGTAAGAACACGGGGAAAAGAGAGAAGAGCAGGGCTCATAGTTTCCGCTGTGATGTTAACGTCATGTTAAACTGAGGAAAATTGAATGTATTGTTAGACCAGTTCAGCTTTTACATAAATAGAGAAAAATGCAATTTTCTATAAAAGGGACGAGATTTAATGAGCACTAACCAAATATAATTTTTCGTAATTTTTTTTGCAGATAAAACTGATTTACCTTCCACCTGTGAATTGAAATACACACTTTAAATACAGCCTCTACCTGTGCCACCAACTTCCTTTAAAATAAGTTAGATCTTAGGCAAAATCTCATCAGATGGTGCTAGCCGTAACACGGTAATTGATTGGCTGATGGTAACAGGGAACGCCAACCTTGGATAAGAAATCTATCAAAAGCCTCCAGAGTTTTGTCTTCACCTATTGTCCAGAAACTTTAGATGGAACCTTGTTCAATTGAATGCTTGAGATCTGAGCAGGTAGAACATTGAAGAATCGTTAATTCTAGCTTTTCATGATGGGATTCACACAAAATAAATATATTTCTTGAGTCTACTCTCTTTATACGGTTTTTTTGTCATTGTCTCATTTTTCATGAAAATGTCAGATAGGACCTTATTGAACTGAGGTGACGAATTGCCGGAGGGAAGGAGCGAGTCTAGAGAGAACGCGACCGACACCCGGAGCGAGCAGAAGGGGCTGCGCATGCGCACATGTCTCTGCGGACATACAGACGCCCAAGCATCTACATATACTGTAGAAGAAGATTCCCCCCCCCCCAAACTTAATCCCTTACTTGATTAATATTCCTAGCTTCTAACCTAATAATAGAATACTACTCAGGCTATGAAGGAACTCACTCTTCCTTAGGCAGTTTTAGGCACTCGTCTCTGAATGTGAATGTAGCTAAACCACGAGATCAATGGGGCACATATCGGATCTCAAGTTGGGATGGAGAAGAATAAAAATTGAGGGAGGAAAGACCACGATCAAGTAGAGAGCCGAATCCTCGAGCAGCTTGGAACTGACTTCTTCCGCTTCGTTGTTAACGTCAGAGGAGGAATTTCCTCGACTGACAACCTTTTTCATCGATCAACTTGGTTCCATGAAGTGCCTTCATTGGGTGGGTGAGGAAAAAGTCATTCCCCTTTAATGGTAGTCCAATTCACATTCCTATGTGCCGAAGAAATGCGTGTGGTAATGGGTTACTTCCATTAGCAACCGGTCGCGACAGAGTTTCAACCTTCATTACGCAACTGTCGGCTAACAAGGATGTAAAGAAAGGACATCGGCAAGAACGTTAGCAGCTAGTCTTCATTATGGGGTAATTAGCTCTATATTTATAGATAAAAAAGACTCGTGCTTTCTTTATACATACCAATCCTAGGAACCATAGTCTTATTTGGGAATGGACAGATACAAACCGCCCAATTCAGTAACACCTTTTTACATTCAGTAAAAACAGAAAAACCTGACCTCCTGTAGTCTTTTTGCACAGTGCATGCATTAAAGCTGTAAGCGAGTTCTGAATGATGAAGAAAGGAAGAAATGGCGAAGATCAGGCAGCCTTGGGGATGGCGCCTCCTATGTGTCTTGGCTACAGCATTCCCCTTTTAACAGAATGAGTGGGACATCTTGTCTGACTTTCATTTCCATCCAATATGTCTTTGTTTCTTCCTATTACGGATTACTTCATCTCGTCATCCCCGTGAATAAATGTTGAAAATCATTTCTGATTAAGTTGATTTGATTCTGGTGTCTGTTGCACCATATTACAGCGTTCATCGGGGGTGGTCTTTTCTAGTCATTAAAATGGCTAAACGCAAGTGCAGCGCGATACGAGAGAACGAATTAGGCGGGAAAAGTATCGTCCTCTCATCCTGATCAACGATTCGAATGTGGAAATCCTCAATTAATTTCACAGTGACAGGTCTGTAATATACCGGATTGAAGCGAACCTTTTTCCCAAACTCAATGGGAGTATTGAGACGTAGTGCAGGACTGATCTTTCCATTGATATAGACTGCTGCAGAAATGTTGCATGTGAGTTAAAAGGTAGACTGAAAATCCGGGGAATTTTCTGCCAAGTGTTCCTGATAGGCATATTCTTTGCTATGTGTAAATCCCAAAACTCGAGCAATATTGCTTCCAAATTTTATTGCATTATCATGATGATGCACGTATGTCTTAAAGTATATCAATCTGACACGATTCACTCTTCGTAGATACTCAAATTTGCCCACTGCATTTTCTTTGTAAGAGGACTGAATTTTCAGACTCTCGTTAACCTGTCCAATAATTGCGTTCACGTCCGAGTCATAACGACCGTCGATGTAAATATCGGTATGCTGTCCCCTCGATCTTAAAGACATTCTCAGCTTGTTCTTGCCATGGCGAGAGGAGAGGACCATAAATTTATCAATAGTTTCGACTTCCGTAATTCCGATCTCTGAAGGCGGAGACGCGTTTAGTACGATAGGGAGATAGAGCTTGCACTTTAGTTCTCCAGAATTGTCTTGCTCGGATAGAGAAAGGTAAGGGTCATGGTACAATGTATATATGTATTTTTACTGTACTGATATGCAAGGACAGGCCACTTTGGCTTCTCCTCCCATCCTCTTGCTCATCCATTGCATTCTCAAACGAATGCATCTCGTCAGGGAAAATTCAAAGAAAAAACTTGTGGTAGGATCATCTGTGAGCTTATCTGTTTGCGTCCAAAGATGTACTTGATTTTGTTTTCGGGTGAAAACGAGGAACAGATTGTTCGAGCGAAAGGCATGAATTGGAGTTCGAGGACAATGGACAATGCGATTTGGCAAAATTCAAAGTGTGAAGTGAGTTTTGTCATGGTATTCCCACCCAACTGTTGGATATGTTCTCTCTGGATGTGCACAACTCATGGATCATAATCGATGATCTGGAACTTCAAGCCTTACAATCGAATTCCGTGTTCCAAGTATTTACGGTTGGTCGTCACCTCAGAGTAGAATGTTTGCTTACATTACATAATAATAATATTTCCCAGCAGTGGAAAGTACAGAAGATATGTTCTGCTTAACGCTCATTATCTAGAATAAAATCATTACTTCTATTATTTCTAATGTGCCTAATTTGAAATCTTTTCATGTGTCCCTTTTTGTAAGGGTGGAGAATACATTTTGAAATACTTCCATCCTATAGTCTACGCTAAGGGTCATATTTCAAAGGTTGGATTTTTCCTGTACTCAGCAATCAAACAGGTACTTCTGAGGGAAGTTTAAGTTTTCTATCTATGTTTTGTTAGGTCAAAAAAAAAACAGGAATGTGGGACTGAAAAAAAGTGCCCAGATGGGATTTAACGAATATTCTATTTCTTCAAAAATATAGACTCAGGGAACTCCAAGCCACCCAGTTTCAGTCTGAAACATTTCCCCTTTTAACGGGCGGAAAATAAAGTATTGGAAAAGGGACGAAAAGCTGTGCTCTGAGAACACGCAAAACAAAATTTGCATTTTTGCATGCGCAAAAATTCATGCGTTATGCGTGCGCCAGCTGCTATTTTTCTATTTCTGCCCGATTTGCTAGAATATTAAAAATTCTTTGGAAACGTAACGTGCTCAAAAAATATCCCCCCAAAATTCTAATATCTTGGAGAATTGACATTTTTCCTTAGCTCAGTCCGTCAGCAGTCACGTTCTTGCCAAGTTTCAGCTCTCTCTGTGTTTCCATTTAATTGCAGCAATGAGAACTACTTGAAATTATGTTCCCTGGAAGGTGTGCCCCTATGGCATACATCACCAAAGTAGAACTTTTCCTGAAAATAAAAGTAGATTTTTTCATTACTTAGCGAGTCATCAGGTACTTCATTGCCAAGTTTAAACTTTCTAGCAACTTTTGGGAAACTTTGGGAAAATACGCCTTTTGCAAAACATGTGGCCTTAGCAATTTTAACAGAGAAGTACTTTTTTTCGAAATCCATCCACAGTGAACAACCTACCCACCAAGTTTCAATATGACATATATTTGCCATTTTCGCTGGTGAGAAAACATGTTTGAAATAGCCGACCCACCCAAAAGCTATGCCCTGAGTGGTTGCACCAAGAAAGCTGAATACACCATCAACTCAATAATATCATGTCCTTTAAACGTGGGCCAAGTTTCACCTTTCCATTTCTATCTAATTCGCCATGACAATTTTTTTTCGAAACATCGCCGCTCGAAAAAATTCCCCCAGGGGATGTATCGAGACTGAACATTTTTCTTTAACTCCCTTTCTCAGTTGTCACATTCATGCAAAGTTTCAGCTTTCCATGTTGATCAATTTAACTGATGAAAAAATGATATGAGAACATCTCCCTTTGAAATTTGTACCACCAGGGCATTTCATTCCAAAGTCTGAATTTTTCTGCACGCAGCATCCCGGTAGGTAATTACCGGTAGGTAACCAAGTTTCATCTCTCCACACAGCTCAATATGCCAGGACAAAAAATACTTGAAAAAGTCGGCTCCCAAAAATATGCGCCCAGGGCATGGATCTAAAATTTTGCACTTTTCCTGAAATCATCTTGTCGGTAGGCACGTTTCAGCTTTTCATGTCTTTCCGTTTTATTGAAGCCACGTGACATGGAAGGCAAAAGAAGCCAAAAAAGGCATGGAGTGGCCGGGAATTGAACCCAGACATCACAATTACCGGTTAGACGTGCTGCTACTACACCACCGAAACGGTGACGTACAGTAACATCTTTCGATGACATCCTTATCCATCACGATATATATTTAAAAGAACTTATCCATCCCAAATGTGTACCCCCAGGGCATGTACTTCCAAAGTTGGATTATTTCTGAACTCTGCAACCCAAAATTTACATGTGTACCGAGTTTCAGATTTTTAACCTTTCTGGAACATGGTTAGAAATAGCGTCAGTCAGTCAAACAGTCTGTCTCGATCGTCAATATATATTAGATTATTCAGACTCTGGGAAACGGGTTAGTTTCAACTATTTGCACGCAAAAACTTTGCTGACGGTGAGGACTTCTTAGTACGGGCGTATGAGGACAGTGTTCTCGATCGCGATGGATATGGATATTAATTACTCGATCTCCTACCCTCCTCTTTCACTGCACATCTGCTCTCTGTTCCAAAGAGAATATTTTCACTCACCGAACCCCCTACGCAAGAAGGGGGTTTGGCGAAGAAGAACTGTAGAACTGATACGTCTCTGTACTTTGTAGATCCATGCCTCTCACAAAGAGAAATGAATGGCAAGGGTTAAGGGACAACACATATACTGTATATGCATTTATTGTTTTAAAGATATGCAAGGACAGGATTCAGGTATTCAAGGCAGCAGGTATGTCCTGGACCTCCGACATCGACGAGATAAACGCGCTGCATTGTTGCTCTAACATTGCCACCTCGTCAACATCATTCTTCTTGCTGAAACTCGTCTCCCAATTCATTTCCTGTGATTCGATTCTCGAGAGAAGGTTGGGCGCAATGCGTAGCCCTTCCTGAATGACCCTTGCCTGACGCAGTGAAGATTCGTTCTTCGAACATCCAATCCATCGTCCACGGTTCTGTCCAGATGGATTCTATTTGCACTATTTCTGCTGGTGATAGGAACAAGCGAATGGCGCAAGATCCATGTCGAAGGAGTACAGCATCCTCTTTTCCCTAAGAAAATACTCCATCTGAGATATCGTTCATGATGAATGACAATATCGGTTTTTAAATAGGGACAGGGCCGTTCCCTTATCCAGGGACTCTCTTATGGAAGGCCAGGAGGCTCTGCTCCTGTACGAGCACCAAGTTTTGCTCCCTGGGCGTACAGCTGTGCCATGTATATGGCATCTTGATGTTGAACGTCATTTCCCCCCAATGCGTCTGTCTGGAGACAGACGCAGAAGAGAAATTTCTCGTGCTAGTCTCTTTCCACGCAAGGCAAAGGAACGAGAGCAAATAAATATTCCCTTCATCCTCACAAGTGAATGTGTCCGCTGACTTGTCAGTTGCCACAGACGGAACGGAAATGTGACAACAAGTGGATGCGATAATCTTTTTTTTAAAAATGACCTCAGTTCAGCTTGCTCATTGTAAACTTACTCTGGTAAACTGCCTCTGTAATTATGTCAAACTACACATGTTTCACCATCGCAGATGTGGCTATTTCTTGCCTGTTCTATCCGAGGACGTTTGTACTCGGAGAATTCCTTTAAAATCAATTGAATGCAGTTAATTGCCTCGAAATCTGATATGAAGATGAAAACGTTAAAAGAGATCATCCTTACTGAGGAGATTTAAAAAATATACAAGGTGTCCATAAAATATTCATGCAACTTTAATATTTAATGAATCAAGAAAAATTAAACCTTCATACATATGGTTTGTACCAACAAAAGCATATGTCATGTTTTATTGAATGCATTTAAATTTTCCAAAAAAGTCATTGAAGCTCTTTTCCAGCTTATTGGAAGGGAAACGACGATTCAGCGAAAAAGCCGAGTGCCTGTTTTAGTTTGTACAGTTAAAGTCAGTCACACAGGAGCAACATCAGTTCAGAACTTTTTACGGAAAGTTGCTCCATTGTATTAATACTAAACATCAGTAGAAGTTCCTGTTTCGCGTTTCATTAGTAAACTCCTTCTAGATGTTCTTTTTATGGGCGATGAATGCCACCATTTTCAACCCCATTTCAATTGAAATATTTGACAAGTTTTCTTTTTTAATATTCAACCTACGACCTAACATCCATTTCATGACTCACTCATACCAAATTTCATCCAGATCCCTCAATTCCTTCTTGGTATGACTTTTTTTTGGCGATGAGTGTATTAATCTGTTGATTTGATTATTATGTCTTTTTGAATTTCTATTCAGCGTCTCTTCTTCGGATGATACCATGCCACTACTCGATCTACAGGGTGTTCCAGAAGTCGTGCACCATATGTGACTTTTTAGCTTGTGGAGTGGCCAGCAAGGTCGCCAGACCTGTCTCCAATTAGACTTTTACTGGTGAATATCGTTTTAGGTACGGTGTATTTCATTACTAGATAAGCCTAATTTTATTGTCTTGATCAATTGTGACACATTAACAGCCAAGGTGTCACCCACGAAATCATGAGTAATTTGTGGAAGCTTCACTTGCCAAGTTTTCTAGCTATGACGATTTGATAAATGGTGCTTAATTTCTTCGAAGAATCATGTATTAATAAGTTGTTTATCGCAAAGTGTTTTGAGTTCATATCAGGTATGTGTTATGTTTATGGTTTCAGTACATTACACATATTGTTTTTGCTTACAGAATATGCCATGGCAAAACTGCAGAATGGAAGTAAAGTACGTATAACCAATATATAAATTATGTAAGATGAGCCATCGTGCTCCATATGCGAATGTATATATGAAGTTGAAATGGTTTGCATATGTGAAGGTGAAATGTTCAAAAGACAATATGAAATGTTCAAAGGACAATAGGAGAGCACATATGCTCTACTAATGTCCTTTATATTTGATTAGAAGCACTCATCAGAAAAATGGTTAACATTAATCCCCAGAACGTGATGAAATTGCTGAATGAAACGTATGGAAGAATCAGAGATCCAGGGACACCAATCAATTCGAGTGAGATCGAGATAAAGGACCTCCATTCAAGGTAAGTACTTGTATTTGAAACTCGCAGCATCGCCTCGATGGATATGGAAGCTCAAGAAATCAAATCGAATTGTCTCGCAAAATCATGAAGTTCATCACAAGAAGCTACACCGGAGAGATACAACACACCGTTAACAACAGGAAAGAGTTGGTGGGGAACTGCAGAGCACACATTTTGAGCTATGGGGCTGATTGCGTTTTCAACACCGACCAGAGTGGGAATCCAACTTTGGAATCCATTCTGGGAGGACGTTAGCTGCTGAAGGATCAAAGCACGTCGAAGCTGTGGTTCAGTCAATCTCTTCACTTACCCACATCTATGCAATACACTTGTATCGGAGCTTGTTTCAAGCTTCTATTGTGTACGTCCTTGCACCATCATTAGGAAAGCTTATCAAGGATCACCTCAAGCGTGTGTTCAAAGATGTCTTCTCAACAAGCGTCGGTGCAAGAAGCGTTTTGCACCTCGACTCGTGGACTGGCTATACAGATCAGCAGGCATTCACTAACGTTACCCTTCAAGACCAAGAAGGGTATATTTGCAAAATCCCGAAGCAAACAAATGGGCTTAACTAAACTCTTGATGAATACGGATATTGGATCTTGAAGAACTTCATGAGAAAATTCTCTAATCTTGTTCTCCTTATTCATCATATTGTGGTTCTTCATCAGCGAAACAGTCTCATGAAGCTGCAGTCTCTTGTCCACAATCAGCTCTCATCACCTATATTCGTGAATATTTTCAAGTACTCGTGGTTTAAATCTGAATTCGATGATGAACGACAACCCAGTTTCCCGATTCCTGTGGAATTCTGCAACTGGAGTGATGGTTTTTTTGCCAAGACTGCGATGGCCTGAAAATGATCAAATGCGCGTGGTGCCGGAAATGTCTCTGATTCAAACACTTCTTCACCTCTTATCACTACTGCGACAAATTCGTCGAGTAAAGCAGAATCTGTTCGATAATAAAATTATGTTGCCATTATCAATGGTCATTTTTACAGGCGAGTTTCGTACCATAACGTTTGATCATTGCCGCATTCTTGCTTTGGTGTCATTTCACTTCGTTTGGAGAATACTTTCATTGACGAACATTTGGTGAATGAAATGAATCAGAAATTATCTCTGAATTATTAATATAGCTCTATACAGTACAGAGGGTTTTTATTACCACCATATTTTGATTGCATATAAATAATCAAGGGAAAGTTCAGGAAATGATTGAGAGAACGGTTCATGGGTCGATAAGGTTTTTCCTGTGTCGCAAGATGGCGCTGCATGCTGATAGAGGGCGCTGATGTCGACCACAGCATCACCAATCCACTTGCTGTCATTCTTAGGCAAGGGAAAAAGTCGGTTGAAGTCAATGAACCTCTGCCAAATATCAACTGCATCCAAGAGTTTTCTCATATGATGTGGGCAAAAAAAGTTGGACTTTGAATTTTGGACACTTGAGAAGCCACTAGAACGTTCCCAAGGACGTGAATGGAACGCTAGCAATAAATATAATGAGACGCCTATTGAGCACGTTTTGGGGCTTTCGGGAGTTCCTGATTTCATGGAGATTTCTTCCACAACAACTTAGCATTTCATTTTCTTCGGTTTGCAGCGGGTTTACCTGCCACTAGTCCCAAGGAAGACTTCACCTGGGTCGCCAAGCTTAGAATGGAAGGCGAGGATCAGCAAACACCTAAAGCATGGTAAAAAGGAAATAAATAAGGCAGCAAATCTCATAAGGTGCGGAAATGAAATGTTGGCGTGTGAAAATTAAAAAGAAAAATGACTAAGCATTTTCAATCTACCCTTTAACAGAAGAAATTAAATGCAGGTCATTTTATTTTCTCGGCTCCAAGTCTTCCTGTGAAGAAAACAATCCTGTGAAGAATGAGTCCATAATGATTGAGATATAGAAATGAAAAGGATGTTTGGTATACATACCTATTACATCCAGGAACTGATGACGTTTGTCCTCGGATAGTTCCTCTGAAATCAATTGAAAGCAGTTAATTGCCTCGAAATCTGATATGAAAATGAAAACATAAAAAGAAGTCAATACCAAGACTTCGAAATAAAGTCATCGTCCGCTGTAGCCCGATCATCTCTATAAAAAGTATGAATCCATTTCAACCCATGAAATTACCCGAAAAAACGCTTGAAGAAAATAAGTGATTCTAACCAATGACTTCCAGGAAATCATGTTGCTCTTCCAGGCTGATATCGCCTTTAAGAAAATGATGAAAGAAAATTAGTGGGACGAGGTGCAGTGTACAGAGTACAGAGAGACACTTTGGCAATAATCCTAAACCTTGAACTTGCTTGTCCAAAAGGAACAGATGGGCCTGGAAGTGTCCCTTCTCTGGAAGAAATATGAATGTAGTTTAGGAAGAAATTGGCTGGGGAGGGAATTTATAATAAAAACCCATAAAACGAAACACTTACGTTCCAGGAATTTACGACGTGCTCTGCCTGAACACTTGTCTGGGGGAAAATAAACATTAATTAGGAAATAGAATTACAAACAAAGTCGTTCTAAGATAGGTAAATATCCTCACAAAAAATTCCGAGAAGGCTTGCTGTTCTTGCAACTCCAGGATCCACTACAAGGACAAACACATGCACCAAAGAGACGGTATATGGAACGCGTAAACAGTAAAATTTTCAATTCTACCTAAGAGTTCGATAAAAATGTCGGCTCCGATATCCTCGAGGTCCGCTGAAAATGAAAGACGAGGTCGAATCACATTTTCTTTTAAACATGGATAAATGTAGCGAATAAGAGTCCCAATTCACTTATGGTGGTTAGAACTGCAGATCTTTCAACCGCACCCATCCAGCCTGAAAAAATAGGCAAAAAGTAGTGATGTCTGGAAGTCTCATTGAAGTGGACGGGCACAGGAAAGAAGAATCTCCACTCACCTATGACAGCCAGTGCTTCAGCCCCTTCATCTGGATCAATCCGGCCTAAAAATAAAAAGACGATTGAAAGACTAGGTGACCTCTTGCTATCGCGTTGATGTGGATTTATGGCAGGAAGTAAAACAACACACTCACCTATGATGCCTAAAATTCCAGATCGTTCGACTGGGTCGATCTGACCTAATGAAAAGAGGCAAGCAAAGGTGATCTCTCTCCAAATCGCATTGAAGGGGACGTGCAAACTGACAGGATATAAAAATCCACACTCACTTATGGCGATTAGAACTCTAGGTAGAACTCTAGGCAGCATGCGTGCCCGGCCTGAAAAAAAAGGCAGGTAGAGGTCATCGCTCTCAAAATCACATTGAAATGGCGGGAAATAAGAAACTGCACTCACTTATGGCGCTCAGGGCTATAGCCTGATCGCTTGGAGTCATGAGGCCTAAAAGAAAGAGAGACAAGAAGAGGCGATCTATTATATCACATTAAAATGGCATTGCAACGGGGCAGGAAAGTAAACCCCCACTCACTTGTAGCGTTCAGGGCTTCAGCCCGTTCCCTTAGGGACATCTGACCTGAAAAAAGAGGGGCAAAAATAGGTGATTTTATGCATGGCATTAACCCTGTCTCAGTTAAAAGAAGTTTTTAATTTTCCCCTCCTTCCCTAACCCCCACCTCTCAGCCCAAGCAAACCACTCAAAGGAAAAGGCAATTAAAAATGCCATATATTTCAATTCTTAGTTATCATCTGCATTTTCCAAATTTTGATTTTCATAAGCTTTGGAAAATTACTCTTCTTCCTTCGTCATTCGATTCTTCTTGATCGTGGTTACGTGGACTGCTGTCACCTTCCCCAAGTCTTCTCGAGTGAATCTTCAAGACAGCAATTCTTCGCCATAACCAATATTTTACAATCGCAGATGTTGAAGGCTCACCCCAAGAACAGTTGGGGAAGGTGACAGCAGTCCATGTGGCCACGATCGAAAAGACGAAGGAGAAGGAATGACGAAGGAAGAAGAGCAATTTTCCAAAGCTCATGCAAATCAACATTTGGAAAACGATGACAGAGCCTCAGAAAATGAAGATGCCTCAGAATATAAACAACAAATATAGAATTTACAGCTATTGTCTTTTCCGTCGTATGGTTTGCATGTACCGAGAGGTGGGATTTGGGGAAGGAATGAGGAAAAAAGGCTTTTGTTAACTGAGACAGTGTTAAAATGGAGGAGGAAGAGGAAAGAAAATACAAATTCCCACTTATGGCTGTCACGGCTCTAGCCTGATGGTTTGGCGTCATCCGGCCTGAAAAAAGAGGGAGAAAAGAGGTGATCCCTCATATCGCATTGAAGTGGGGCCGAAATGGAGCCGAAAAGGCAGGAAATAAATATCCTCACTCACATAAGGCGTTTAGAAACTTAGATATTTCACCTGGGTCCATCTTGACTGAAAAATTGGTGATACCTCGTATCGCATGCAAATGGATATGGTAAAGGGCAAGAAAGCAAACTCCCACTCACATATTTCGGGAAGAAATTTAGCCCGTGCAGCTGGGGCTATTTGGTCTTTAAAAAAAGATATACCCTCTCTCATGTTGCAAAAAATGGTAATGGGAAAGGGCAGGAAAGGAAAATCTCGACTCACTTATTCTGGTTAGGACTTCATTCCTTTCATCTTGGTCCATTTGGCCTAAAAGATAAAAAGAGACGATATTTCATATCACATTGGAGTGTATATGGAAAAGAACAAGATATATACAGCATCCAACTCACTTATCGCCATTGTAACTGTAAATCTTCCGTCCGGGGCCATCCAGCCTGATAAAGGAGATGATCTCTTATATCGCATTGAAGTGCAAATGAAAAAGGACAGAAAATCAATATTCAATATTCCAACTCACTCGTTCCGGTTAGTATTTTACCCCTTTCATCGCGGTCCATTCGGCCTGGAAAAAAAAGTGAATCTCATCGTCTCGAAGAGGAGATGGATGATGATATGAATTTAAAAAAACCACCTGACTCACATATGGCGGTCAGCGTTTTGGCACGCCTATCCGGGTCCATCCAACCTGATAAAATGCATGATCTATCTTATCGCATTGAATTTTAGATGTTGATGGGAAGGAAATATTCCATTCTCACATATTGCTTCTTGAACTTTGGATCTCTCAATCGGTGTCATACGGCCTGAAAAAGGAGTTGATCATCAAATATTAGCAAAGTGGAGATGGAAAAGGCCAGAAAATGAAAATCGCTTCCAACTTGTGGCTGCCAGGACTTCATCCCGTTCATCCGGATCCATTCCGCCTGAAAAAAGATGATTATATTGTATGCTTCGAAGTGGGGATGGAAATAGGCAAACGATGAAAAATCCACACTTGTGACATTTAGTATTGTTGTCTCTTCCTCTGGTGCAATGGGGCCTAAAAAAATTGATATTTCATATTGCATTGACATAGAAATGGAGAAGGGCGGAACATAAAAAATAGGTATCTTTTATGGCGATGGGGACCTCACCCGGTTCATCTGAGTCCGTTCGCACTGAAAATGATATTTGGTATGTCTTATAAGAGGACATGGAAATCGGCAAAAATGAAAAAAGTGCCATTCACGTAAGGTGGTTAGCGCTGTAGCTCGTTCATCTGGGACCATCCAACCTGGTAAAATATAGGACTAATCGTATCACGTTGAAGTGGAAATGAAAATGGGGGAAGTAAAGGAAAATCCCGACACACCTATGTTGTTGAGAAATGTTGATCTTTGAATCGGGGCCATCCGGGCTGAAAAAAAGGAGATGAGCTCTCAAATCGTAATGAAGTGCGGATAGAAAAGGGGAGGAAGGAAAAATGCCGTCTGACTTATAGCGCTTATGGCTCTAGCCCCTTCATCCGGGTCAATTCGGTCTGAAAAAAGATGGCCTCTCATATCTCCATGAGGTACAGATGGGAAAGACCAGGAAAGAAAATTGCTGACTCACTTATGGCGGTCAGGGCTCTAGCCCCTTCATCTGGCTCAATTCTGCCTGAGAAACGAGATTATCTCTCATACCGCATTGATTTGGATGTAAGAAAGTCAGAAATGTTAAATATCGACTCACTTATGTCTGTTAAAACCGTAGATCTGACAGCCGTTGCCATCAGACCTGGAAAAATAATCTATCTCTCGTATCACATGGAAGCGGATATGGAAACGGCCAGGAAAGAAAACCCTTACATATGGCGTGCAGGGATCTAGACCTTTCAGGAGAGTCCATCTGGTCTGAAAACAAAATAGATCTCTCGTATCGCATTGAAGCGGATATGGAAAAAGGCAGAAAGAAAACCCCTCCTGACTTATGGCAATTAGGGTTCTTGACCGTTCATCCGAGTTCATCCTGCCTGAAAAGGAGATATGATCTATGGTATCGTACTGAAGTGGATGTGTAAAAAAATCAGGAAAGTGACATCCTGACTTACTTATGGCGGATAGAATTGTAGATTTATCACCAGGGCCTAGCCAGCCTTAAAAAATAATGATATCTGATATCACGAAGAAGTGGAGGTGGGAAATGGGAGGAAAGAAAAATTCTGACACACCTATAGCTTCTAGAAATGAAGCCTTTTCACGTGGGTTCATCTGGCCTAAAAAAAATGAAATCTTGGATCGCCTTGAAATTTAGATGGAAGACCGGAAATACTAATTCTCTCACTTATTGCAGTCAGGGATGTAACCCGTTCATCTGGTTCCATTAGCTCTGAAAACATAGGTAATATATGGTATCGCATTGTGGTATCGCATTGATGTGGAGATGGAAAAAAATCAGGAAAGAGGAGTTCTGACTTATGGCGGTTAGAACATCTGACGCCTGATTCGGATGTAGCAGGCCTGAAAAAAGAGACTCAAGAAGTGAGCTCTCGTATCGCATTGCAATGGAGATGTAAATGGGGTGGTAAGATAAATCTTGACTCACTTATGGCGCTGAGGGCTCCAGCTCCTTCACCTGGTTCCATGCAGGCTGGAAAAGAGATGATCTCTCATATCACATTGAAGTGGAGATGGAGAAGGGGATTGAAAAAACGCAGACTCACCTATGGCGTCCAGAACTGCAGATCTTTCGTGCAGAGTCAAATAACCTGAAAAAATATAATCCCCCCTATTGCATTGCAGTGGAGATGGAAAAGGGCAGGAAAGAAATCGCAACACACTTATGGCTTCCCGCAATCGATCCAATTTGGCCGTCCCCATCTCTCCTACATAGAAATTCACGCTATTAGGCATTGCTAAATGTAATCCATGGTCCCCACCAACGAACAACGTTTGTAACTACCAATGCTTTGAAAAATCCTTCCTGGTCCGTCTAATCTGAGATTGCCTGGAATGAGAAGCAGGAATCGTCAATTTACTACCTCAATGGCAGAAGATAGAAACGGGGTTCGGAGAACGTACTGATCAATTCTGGGATTCCATGTCCTCTCCCGAGATTTTCTGGAAGGAAATTCATATTGGTATCAAATTTCGTTCATAACTATTTTAAAATGAAGCTCCCCCTCTCTGAAGTTAGACTTGCATGTCTTCATTTTTATTCATGCGGGACTGTGAGATTTTAGTACCCCAATGTTAACATAAGTTTGTACAAATAAGTTGTGTTGGATAACTCAAACGCTCTAGAAGACTTTCAGCGGAAAGTGTTTTGTCTGCTTACTTTTTCCAATGAGCAGACATACTTAAAGAGATTAGGACGGATGATGCATTTGAAGCTAATTGATGCATGTCCGAGATCGTTTACTTGTTCACGTTCCGAGCTACTTGTTACTTTAGTTTTGTGAGTTGGAACGAAACACTTGATGCCATGGAAAGGAACTATTCTTTTTACATGGATTGCTGTCCAAAGGAGATTCATCAATTCCGGCGTTTTCAAATGTTGCGAGAAAATCAATAATTGCTCTTGGGCATTCATATCTTTGACTCTTGTTTATCAAAATTAAACAGGTAATTTTTCGTTTGAGTTTTATATCAATTATAAAATGAGGCCTTCCTTTGCAAAAGGAGTCCGAAAGAACTAAACAGGTTGTTTCGTTTCATTTTCTTTTTTCCCTTATCTCTCTACATTCATCCTTATTTGAGAGATTTTAAAAAATAAACAAGGTGTCCATAAAATATTCGTACAACTTTAATGTTTAATAAATCATGTGCAATTAAACGTTCATACATTTAATTTGTAGCAAACAAAAGCACATGTCATGTTTTATTAAATGCATTTACATTTTCCAAAAAAGTCATTGAAGCTCTTTTCCAGCTTATTGGAAGGGAAACGACGATTCAGCGAAAAAGGTGAGTGCCTGTTGTAGTTTGTACAGTTAAAGTCAGTCACACAGGAGCAACATCAGTTCAGAACTTTTTACGGAAAGTTGCTCCATTGTATTAATACTAAACATCAGTAAAAGTTCCTGTTTCTCGTTTCATTAGTAAACTCCTTCTAGATATTCTTTTTATGGGCGATGAATGCCACCATTTTCAACCCCATTTCAATTGAAATATTTGACAAGTTTTCTTTTTTAATATTCAACCTACGACCTTGAAACTAGCATCAATTTCATAACTCACTCATACCAAATTTCATCCAGATCCCTCAATTCCTTCTTGGTATTGCTTTTTTGGCGATGAGTGTATTGAACTGTTGATTTGATTATGTCTTTTTGAATTTCTATTCAGCGTGATACCATGTCACTACTACAGGATGATACCATGCCACTACTCGATCTACAGGGTGTTCCAGAAGTCGTGCACCATATGTGACTTTTTAGCTTGTGGAGTGGCCAGCAAGGTCGCCAGACCTGTCTCCAATTAGACTTTTACTGGTGAGAACATGTTGAAGCGAAGGTTTACTCAAAGCACATTCGTGATGTAAATCATTTCAAACAACGAGTTATGAATGCATGCCAGTCAATCATTCCATAAGTATTAGCTGTTAAATTCATGGAAAAACAGGGTTGAACTTTTCATTATTCAAGACGTATAACATATCGAACTCATATGGTGATTAAACATTAGCGTCCCATTTATCAGATAGATTTAACCATCAATTATGTATCGTTTTAGGTACGGTGTATTTCATTACTAGATAAGCCTAATTTTATTGTCTTGATCAATTGTGACACATTAACAGCCAAGGTGTCACCCACGAAATCATGAGTAATTTGTGGAAGCTTCACTTGTCAAGTTTTCGAGCTGTGGCAACTAGTGCTGTGATTTGATAAATGTTGGTTTATTTCTTCCAAGAATCATGTATTAATAACTTGCACATCGCAGTGTTTTGTGTTCACATCAGTTATGTGTTATGTTTAGGGTTTCAGTACATTACACATATTGCTTTAGCTTATAGAATATGACATGACAGAACTGCAGCATGGAAGTAAAGGAGGAGATAGCATGATTTGTCTTACCTGGATTGAGTGGCGGTAATCCTGCTAACTCTCTGTCCATTGACCATAAAATGGTAGTTGTGTGTCTCTGCCATGTCACTTTTATCTTCCCTCGAAAGAGGATTCTGTTGATTTTTGAATTATGACCCTCTCCATATAGCTGGGGGAGCTTCTCTGCTGTCATCCACATCATTCCATTTCCTTGAAATATGATACGTTAGGAGAAAGAATGCGAAGGTAACAGAATTAATGTTAGTAGGTGCTGAAACGGGCACCCACACACTTTTCTCTGCAATTTAATACTCATGGCTACACAGGTGCATCATATCATCGTATTTAGAAATGGAATGTTTAATCCCTTTTGGTCTTTCATCTTGCAATTGGGTTAATGTTGCACAGGGGTATTCAATTGGTGAGCAGGAAGAAAAATTAAGCAAAGTTCCTACAGGCTGCTGATCCTGTCAATAGTCTCAAATAAGGGCAGTAGTTCTTTATGCGCTAAATTTCATCTTAATACATATGTTAATTTCTTTAAAGCACAATAATTGCTACTGGCACTCTTTGCAAGCACCATCCTCAGGCCTGAGCAGCTCAATCCGTCATTAAATGATTCTTTCATTCAATCGTCAGAAAAAAATGAAATACGAAATCAGTTAATTTAAAAGGAGGAGAGATTTGACATGTTCTTTACAAAGTTTAAGTATGGCTTTTGATTCTATCTTTCAACACCTAGTTTCAGCTCTTTTCCTTTTCCAAAAGCCATCTTTGCTCGATAATTGCTGATGTAGCATTACTTTGCCTTAACAAATTCAGGTGTGAATTATTGAATATGAGAGAAAATGTGACATGGTTTAAGTGGTAGAGGCAATTATTATATGTGAGAAGTTCTTCTGATGTAGTCACGTTTCATTAGGCGGTGCAAAAGGAATTCTATGGAGGCAATGCTAAATGTAGAGCGAGTAGATTAGTTAGGCTGGGCTCCAATGGAAACATGAAGAATCCCCATATCTCTTCTGTATTAAATGAATTGCTAGAAACTAGAATCAGCCGATGATATATGCAAAGTAGATGTAACGTGTTATTAAAAGTCACCAACTTCTATGTACCATAGGTTTACCAGGGACAGTGAAATGCTGGTGCTATTTGCCAGTGTTTTGTGAGTTAGAGATTTTTCTTTTTTCTCCTACCCCATATTGGAGGTGGAAGCCTATCGCATGTAATTTGGATTACGAGAGCACCCCCTTATCACCATGCATTAATTTTCTTGTATGGAAATATAACTTCACTCCTGAGAGCCTCTTGGAATTCAATAGTCATATCAAAAGTCATGATGAAACACATTTGTAATGGGACTTGTAACTACCCACCTTCTATGAACTCTGAACTTTTAAGAATTGGCAGATAGCAGTCGATGTTTTGACATAGATGCTCTTGAGCCCCTAACTCATTTGCTCCCTTGCTTATCACAAAGCTGTTTATGTCAAAAGGGGATGCTGCAGCTGTATATGAACAGGAAACATTTTGCCACCAATTGATGCCATCCCGGTGACTTTAATCCATTTATAATTTACCCAAGTTATGCACAGGTTGCATTCTGTTTGAAAGTGAATGGCAATCATTTTGAACGTTCCATCATTGTGGACAATGAGCATGTCTCATGCATTGATTTTNGGATGATACCATGCCACTACTCGATCTACAGGGTGTTCCAGAAGTCGTGCACCATATGTGACTTTTTAGCTTGTGGAGTGGCCAGCAAGGTCGCCAGACCTGTCTCCAATTAGACTTTTACTGGTGAGAACATGTTGAAGCGAAGGTTTACTCAAAGCACATTCGTGATGTAAATCATTTCAAACAACGAGTTATGAATGCATGCCAGTCAATCATTCCATAAGTATTAGCTGTTAAATTCATGGAAAAACAGGGTTGAACTTTTCATTATTCAAGACGTATAACATATCGAACTCATATGGTGATTAAACATTAGCGTCCCATTTATCAGATAGATTTAACCATCAATTATGTATCGTTTTAGGTACGGTGTATTTCATTACTAGATAAGCCTAATTTTATTGTCTTGATCAATTGTGACACATTAACAGCCAAGGTGTCACCCACGAAATCATGAGTAATTTGTGGAAGCTTCACTTGTCAAGTTTTCGAGCTGTGGCAACTAGTGCTGTGATTTGATAAATGTTGGTTTATTTCTTCCAAGAATCATGTATTAATAACTTGCACATCGCAGTGTTTTGTGTTCACATCAGTTATGTGTTATGTTTAGGGTTTCAGTACATTACACATATTGCTTTAGCTTATAGAATATGACATGACAGAACTGCAGCATGGAAGTAAAGGAGGAGATAGCATGATTTGTCTTACCTGGATTGAGTGGCGGTAATCCTGCTAACTCTCTGTCCATTGACCATAAAATGGTAGTTGTGTGTCTCTGCCATGTCACTTTTATCTTCCCTCGAAAGAGGATTCTGTTGATTTTTGAATTATGACCCTCTCCATATAGCTGGGGGAGCTTCTCTGCTGTCATCCACATCATTCCATTTCCTTGAAATATGATACGTTAGGAGAAAGAATGCGAAGGTAACAGAATTAATGTTAGTAGGTGCTGAAACGGGCACCCACACACTTTTCTCTGCAATTTAATACTCATGGCTACACAGGTGCATCATATCATCGTATTTAGAAATGGAATGTTTAATCCCTTTTGGTCTTTCATCTTGCAATTGGGTTAATGTTGCACAGGGGTATTCAATTGGTGAGCAGGAAGAAAAATTAAGCAAAGTTCCTACAGGCTGCTGATCCTGTCAATAGTCTCAAATAAGGGCAGTAGTTCTTTATGCGCTAAATTTCATCTTAATACATATGTTAATTTCTTTAAAGCACAATAATTGCTACTGGCACTCTTTGCAAGCACCATCCTCAGGCCTGAGCAGCTCAATCCGTCATTAAATGATTCTTTCATTCAATCGTCAGAAAAAAATGAAATACGAAATCAGTTAATTTAAAAGGAGGAGAGATTTGACATGTTCTTTACAAAGTTTAAGTATGGCTTTTGATTCTATCTTTCAACACCTAGTTTCAGCTCTTTTCCTTTTCCAAAAGCCATCTTTGCTCGATAATTGCTGATGTAGCATTACTTTGCCTTAACAAATTCAGGTGTGAATTATTGAATATGAGAGAAAATGTGACATGGTTTAAGTGGTAGAGGCAATTATTATATGTGAGAAGTTCTTCTGATGTAGTCACGTTTCATTAGGCGGTGCAAAAGGAATTCTATGGAGGCAATGCTAAATGTAGAGCGAGTAGATTAGTTAGGCTGGGCTCCAATGGAAACATGAAGAATCCCCATATCTCTTCTGTATTAAATGAATTGCTAGAAACTAGAATCAGCCGATGATATATGCAAAGTAGATGTAACGTGTTATTAAAAGTCACCAACTTCTATGTACCATAGGTTTACCAGGGACAGTGAAATGCTGGTGCTATTTGCCAGTGTTTTGTGAGTTAGAGATTTTTCTTTTTTCTCCTACCCCATATTGGAGGTGGAAGCCTATCGCATGTAATTTGGATTACGAGAGCACCCCCTTATCACCATGCATTAATTTTCTTGTATGGAAATATAACTTCACTCCTGAGAGCCTCTTGGAATTCAATAGTCATATCAAAAGTCATGATGAAACACATTTGTAATGGGACTTGTAACTACCCACCTTCTATGAACTCTGAACTTTTAAGAATTGGCAGATAGCAGTCGATGTTTTGACATAGATGCTCTTGAGCCCCTAACTCATTTGCTCCCTTGCTTATCACAAAGCTGTTTATGTCAAAAGGGGATGCTGCAGCTGTATATGAACAGGAAACATTTTGCCACCAATTGATGCCATCCCGGTGACTTTAATCCATTTATAATTTACCCAAGTTATGCACAGGTTGCATTCTGTTTGAAAGTGAATGGCAATCATTTTGAACGTTCCATCATTGTGGACAATGAGCATGTCTCATGCATTGATTTTGTCGGTTGAACCCCTTCTTTAAAATTTAGCAGGTGAGGAATTTGTGAAATAAAGGCTGGATGATGAAAGAATGATAGGAAAGCTAAAGCATTGAAAGAAGAATGGCCAAGATTGGATAGCATGAATTTCGCCGTGTATGTATTTTAGAAGATATTTGAGTAAATATATGTATTACTAAGCGAGTTTATTTGCCCGAAGGGCAAACAAGCTCGTTATGGTCGCGTCTTCGGCGCTTCATTACCTTCGACAGTGATTAATTAATTCATTTTTTTCGAAATGGGAAACACGTATTTAAAGGGCGTTCCTCCCCTCGAAAAAATTCAACCAGGGATGTATCAAGACTTAACATTTTCATTTAACTCTTTGTCTCAGTAGTAGCATTCATACAAAGTCTCAGTTTTCTTTCTCCATCAGTTTAACTGGTACAAAAATATTAGTTAAAATCATCTCCCTTTGGAATTTGTGGCTACAGGGCATTTACTTCTAAAGCGTGAAGTTTTCTGCAGCATCCCAATCGNTATCGTTTTAGGTACGGTGTATTTCATTACTAGATAAGCCTAATTTTATTGTCTTGATCAATTGTGACACATTAACAGCCAAGGTGTCACCCACGAAATCATGAGTAATTTGTGGAAGCTTCACTTGTCAAGTTTTCGAGCTGTGGCAACTAGTGCTGTGATTTGATAAATGTTGGTTTATTTCTTCCAAGAATCATGTATTAATAACTTGCACATCGCAGTGTTTTGTGTTCACATCAGTTATGTGTTATGTTTAGGGTTTCAGTACATTACACATATTGCTTTAGCTTATAGAATATGACATGACAGAACTGCAGCATGGAAGTAAAGGAGGAGATAGCATGATTTGTCTTACCTGGATTGAGTGGCGGTAATCCTGCTAACTCTCTGTCCATTGACCATAAAATGGTAGTTGTGTGTCTCTGCCATGTCACTTTTATCTTCCCTCGAAAGAGGATTCTGTTGATTTTTGAATTATGACCCTCTCCATATAGCTGGGGGAGCTTCTCTGCTGTCATCCACATCATTCCATTTCCTTGAAATATGATACGTTAGGAGAAAGAATGCGAAGGTAACAGAATTAATGTTAGTAGGTGCTGAAACGGGCACCCACACACTTTTCTCTGCAATTTAATACTCATGGCTACACAGGTGCATCATATCATCGTATTTAGAAATGGAATGTTTAATCCCTTTTGGTCTTTCATCTTGCAATTGGGTTAATGTTGCACAGGGGTATTCAATTGGTGAGCAGGAAGAAAAATTAAGCAAAGTTCCTACAGGCTGCTGATCCTGTCAATAGTCTCAAATAAGGGCAGTAGTTCTTTATGCGCTAAATTTCATCTTAATACATATGTTAATTTCTTTAAAGCACAATAATTGCTACTGGCACTCTTTGCAAGCACCATCCTCAGGCCTGAGCAGCTCAATCCGTCATTAAATGATTCTTTCATTCAATCGTCAGAAAAAAATGAAATACGAAATCAGTTAATTTAAAAGGAGGAGAGATTTGACATGTTCTTTACAAAGTTTAAGTATGGCTTTTGATTCTATCTTTCAACACCTAGTTTCAGCTCTTTTCCTTTTCCAAAAGCCATCTTTGCTCGATAATTGCTGATGTAGCATTACTTTGCCTTAACAAATTCAGGTGTGAATTATTGAATATGAGAGAAAATGTGACATGGTTTAAGTGGTAGAGGCAATTATTATATGTGAGAAGTTCTTCTGATGTAGTCACGTTTCATTAGGCGGTGCAAAAGGAATTCTATGGAGGCAATGCTAAATGTAGAGCGAGTAGATTAGTTAGGCTGGGCTCCAATGGAAACATGAAGAATCCCCATATCTCTTCTGTATTAAATGAATTGCTAGAAACTAGAATCAGCCGATGATATATGCAAAGTAGATGTAACGTGTTATTAAAAGTCACCAACTTCTATGTACCATAGGTTTACCAGGGACAGTGAAATGCTGGTGCTATTTGCCAGTGTTTTGTGAGTTAGAGATTTTTCTTTTTTCTCCTACCCCATATTGGAGGTGGAAGCCTATCGCATGTAATTTGGATTACGAGAGCACCCCCTTATCACCATGCATTAATTTTCTTGTATGGAAATATAACTTCACTCCTGAGAGCCTCTTGGAATTCAATAGTCATATCAAAAGTCATGATGAAACACATTTGTAATGGGACTTGTAACTACCCACCTTCTATGAACTCTGAACTTTTAAGAATTGGCAGATAGCAGTCGATGTTTTGACATAGATGCTCTTGAGCCCCTAACTCATTTGCTCCCTTGCTTATCACAAAGCTGTTTATGTCAAAAGGGGATGCTGCAGCTGTATATGAACAGGAAACATTTTGCCACCAATTGATGCCATCCCGGTGACTTTAATCCATTTATAATTTACCCAAGTTATGCACAGGTTGCATTCTGTTTGAAAGTGAATGGCAATCATTTTGAACGTTCCATCATTGTGGACAATGAGCATGTCTCATGCATTGATTTTGTCGGTTGAACCCCTTCTTTAAAATTTAGCAGGTGAGGAATTTGTGAAATAAAGGCTGGATGATGAAAGAATGATAGGAAAGCTAAAGCATTGAAAGAAGAATGGCCAAGATTGGATAGCATGAATTTCGCCGTGTATGTATTTTAGAAGATATTTGAGTAAATATATGTATTACTAAGCGAGTTTATTTGCCCGAAGGGCAAACAAGCTCGTTATGGTCGCGTCTTCGGCGCTTCATTACCTTCGACAGTGATTAATTAATTCATTTTTTTCGAAATGGGAAACACGTATTTAAAGGGCGTTCCTCCCCTCGAAAAAATTCAACCAGGGATGTATCAAGACTTAACATTTTCATTTAACTCTTTGTCTCAGTAGTAGCATTCATACAAAGTCTCAGTTTTCTTTCTCCATCAGTTTAACTGGTACAAAAATATTAGTTAAAATCATCTCCCTTTGGAATTTGTGGCTACAGGGCATTTACTTCTAAAGCGTGAAGTTTTCTGCAGCATCCCAATCGGTAGTTATGTACCAAGTTTCATCTTTCCACACTAGCTCAATGCGCCAGGACAATTAAAAAATACTTGAAAACGTCAGCCCACAAAAATATGCCCCTAGTGCATGGATCTAATATTTTTCATTTTTCCTGAACTCATCGTTTCAGTAGGCACATCCATGCCAAGTTTCAGCTCTCCGTGTCTCTCCGTAAAATAATGTCATGGTGTTGGAATGAGTAACGGGACATGGAAGGGCAAAAAATCAAAGGAAAGCCTAGAAATGGCCGCGAATTGGATCCAGACCTCCTGATTGCAAGTCAGAGATGCTACGACTACACCACCAAACTCAGCACATCATCTATGTTCTCTGAATGCCATCCTCATCTGTCACAGAATATATTTAAGAAAAACGTTTCCCTCCAAAATTTGTACCCCCAGGTGCATCTTTCTCCAAAGTCGAATTTTTTGTGACCTCTGCATCCGGAAAGATACATCTGTACCAAGTTTCAGATTTCTAACCCTTCTAGAACATGGTTATAATTAGTGTCAGTCAGTCACGATCGTCTATATACCCAAGTAACACAAGATATTCCAGCAACGTTTAGGAAATGTTGATGAACAATGTTGCANGTGCTCAAAGTGGTGGCCATTAGCTTCCAGGCATTTATTAGTACGGCGAACTGCTGCTTGGGCAACCTTGGCCAAAGTGTCCAGTGGGATTGCTGCACATGCATTTTCAATTTCTTCTCTAAGGGCCTCCAGTGTAGTTGGTTTTCTGCGTTATACGACATCCTTTCGGGTCCCCCATAGATAAAAGCTAATGGCCACCACTTTGAGCACCTCTTGTAATTGTAGAGGCCAAAGGTAACTTGTATTAATCTCATGACGTCTGAATAAATTAAGCATTAATAAATTTATACAAGTTTTTCTTTTCCTGAAGTGTGTATACATTTTTTTTGGCGGACTCTGTATATTAGATGACTTAGGAATATGTCTATGAGGAATTGTTATTTCTGACATGAACACCTCATTAGGCTGGGTCTCACAAATTGTCAATTGTTTATAACTCGCTCAACTGTAATAGAGAAACAAACTGAAACTTTTAATTGAAATTGCCAACCTGAAAAACCGTACTTACACGGAATGTATCCTTAAAACTCAGATTATTCTAAACATAACCTCTCAATTACTATTCGTGTACCAAATTTCACATTTCCGTCACCTATACTAAGTTGCAACGAAAGTTTTTGTGCATAAAAACAAGATTTATTCAACAATAAATTAAACAACAATAAAAAAGATTATTCTTTGGGAAAGACCATCAGTTTTTAAGACTGTGACCCATCTTTCAGCAAGTAGTCCAATTTAGTGGAAGCAACAATCCTAGGATTTAAAATTTTACTTAGAAAATGAAGCTGAAAAAATGTTTCATTCATGCACAGAAACTTTGGTTACAACCTAGTAATTACTTGAAACAAGAATGCCAGAAGATTTCTTTACCGAAGTAATGTGTTCCCAGGGTATGAGCCTACATGTTTCATTTTTTGATGTGTGTCTCTTAGAAGGTGCGTTCACAGGAAGAGTTTCTACTTATTACTCTCCATGGTGCTACAATAAAAAAAATGTAAAAGTGCCCTTAAAAACATTCATATCCCGGGAGCATATTCCCCCAAAGTCAGATTTTTTCAATGATCACTCTCCTAGTACCTACTTAGGTGCAGGGTTCCAGGTTTTTATTACATCTAGAACAAGTTAGAAATAGGGTCACCCTGTCACGTTGGTCGATATTCATATAGCCTACTAGCGAGTTTGTACTTCTGGCGAACAAATTTGCTATGGTCGCACCTTTGGCGCTTCATTATCTAGGATAGGGACTTGACTAATTAATTCATTTGCGGAATGGCTAAAATTTAATAGCAGAATGCCACCATTGACATATGAACCATGAGAGGACGTAATCAATTTTTTTTTAAATATCGAAATCATTACTTCGATGATTTATTGTTGCCAAACTTCAGATCTCTTCATATGTCCATTTTCGTTATAGCAGAAGGCGAATCTTGAAATACATATATAGTATGATTTGCTTTCAGGATATATATTACTAAAGTAGTTTTTTTCTGCATTCGGCAAAGTTATTTCTAAATCAAGTTTCAACATTCTATCTCTCTCTGTTTTGTCAGATTGAAAAATATCCTAGATAATATGCCTCTAAATAAATATTGTTGCCACGGCATGAGTCACGGGATTCTTTTTTAAAATTTATTGTAGCCATTTTAGGTTACACATGACCTAATGTGATCAAGGAAAGCCTGAATTTTTCCCCCAGATTTTTGTTTGCTCGCTATTAGTTCAACCAGGCTTTTGTTTCTGTACACTTCCGTAACAATAAGTGGACAATGTAAACATTCCACAAACATGTTCAGATGTAAACCTGTGCTTTCAAACATATCACTGCAACGTCATCATGTTATTAACCAACACGTAAGAAAACACTTGAAAAGTTGAAGAGACAATCACAACAGAAAACTATTTTTATTCCACCTTCGTGCTCTAACTTTCTGCCTCCATAACAATTTTGAAACAATTCATTTGTTTGTTTCCCTTGCTTTAGCAATACAACCTCCCTCAACAACAGGTCATGTAACAATGAAGTGCAATGCATTGCCAAATTTTGAAAGTCAATGTTTTCTTGATATGGAGAGCTAGCGAGATGAGACTACCATTTATGCATAGCTTACGACCACAGCTATCACATTACACAAGATATGGTGTGGTTATGTTATGGTTAAGTTCATTTAAATAAGGTTTCCATCATAACAATACTTTCAGTAGCTTTGATGGAACAGAAATGCAGCCTACCAAGAATAAATCAATTAAAATACCAATGAATTGCATTTTGTAAAATCTCACTATATCCATGAATCATTAACTTTCATAGTTTGGGAGCGAGAGGAGTTCGGATTGTTTTCTGGCATGAGCTTGACTCCGGCAGGGTTGTGTCCTCTCACCTTTCCTGTTCCTCGTGTACATGGACAGGATCTGTAGGCGCAGCCTCGGCCCGGAGGGGGTCAACATGGGTGACGTCGCGGTTAGGATACTTCTCTTTGCCGACGATGTCGTTTTTATGACCCGTTCTCGGCACGAGCTCCAGAGCGTGCTCGATCGGTTCGACTCTGAATGTACTGTGGCAGAAATGAACTTAACGTCTCCAACCCGAAGGTCGTGGTCCTCCTGAGAAATTCTGCTCTGTACACCTTGCATGTTAGTGGGGTCCCACTGGAACAGGTGGAGAAGTTCAAGTACCTCGAGGTCTAGTTCTCGAGTGATGGGCGACACGGAAAAGAGATCGACAATCGCATTTCCAAGACTTCTGCAGTTCTGCGGGAACTTTAGCGAAACGTGGTTGCCAGATCGGAAGTTTCTTGGGAAGCAAAACTGTCAGATTTTAAGAGCGTGTATCTCCCCACCCTCACCTATGTTCATGAACTTTGGGTAATTACCGAAAGCACCAGGTGGCGGATACAATCTTCCGAAATGTGATTCTTCCGTCGAGTGGCTGGCGCAACGCGCCGTGAACGGATGCGGAACTCTGCCATCCGCGAGAGTCTCCACGTCGAGCAGCTGCTTCTCCGGATCGAGAGGTCTTAGGCCATGTGGTTTGGACACGTTCGCCGCATGCACCCTGAGAGGCTCCCAAGAGGAGTCACCCAAGTCAATATGACCGGCAAAATACATATTGGTAGACCTCGTACAAGGTAGAGTGATTACGTCGCTCGGCTTTGTGACGAGAGGATCGGTATCCCACCAACTGAGCTTGAATCTGCTGCCAGGACCGAGATCACTGGAGGACGCTTTTTGGGATGCTCGAACTGTACAATCCCCATTAAATTGGGAAAAACGCCCAAGAAAATGTATGAATATATGTATGTAGAATCGCCGCGTTACCGTACAGTAATTTGAAGCGGAACTAAAACTCATCATTGGGGATATCGAATACAATTCCGCACTCACTCGAAGTTCGAAGAGGTGATGCGTGCCAACGTGCATGCCATGCGTGAGAACTGACATTCTACCAGAAGGTTAATCGAATGACCGTAGCGCCGGGAATATCTCAACCGCTACAACGAGGAGAAAGACAACATCCTCAACTGTATTTTGACGGGTGATGAAAAGTGGATTCAACACTTTACGCCGGTATGAAAAAGCTCAAGCATGCAATGGAGACATTCCTCATCGCCTCAGCCAAAGAAATAGAGAACGAAGACGAGGTGTTTGATGAAATGGGAAATGGGAGAAAGACGGAAGAACACGGGAAAGGAGGATTGGGTCCATTGATCATCCACCACGCCGTCGGTCGATCTTATAGTTTCAACCCATTGATGCGCCATCGACTTTGAAACAAGCTGGCAAAGAAATCTCGGGACCAAGCTCATGGGCACAGAGAAAAACAATTTTCTCAACCCTGCTTTATCGTTATCACTATGGCTATTGTCACGCCTTCGCAGCTTCATTCCTGTATTTTGATTCATTCAATAATTTACTTTCCATGTGGCAAAAACGTATTAATAGTATGTGCTCGTCGAATGTGCATCGAGAGAGAATGAACAGATAATCATCAGAATAATTGTTTCCATTGTTTCTTCTGTGGCGAACATCAAATCTCTTTAACATTTGCCCTGAGGCGTCATTTGAAAAGTAGGACATGTGTTCAGCAATCGAACAGGTACTTCTGCTCCAATTTTCAACCTTCTCTACTTGTCTCCTTCATGGAATCAGAAAAGTTTATGGAAGATGCACCTTTTGCAAAAAAAATATGCCTTCAAGGGTTTTATCTAAAAATTACAATTATTGTTAAAAACAGGGCAATTATGTAATATAGCTGCGCGATCGAACTTGGTATGCTGAATGCAATATATATGTTCCTCGAGGTCTTTAATACGACTCGTGACAGTTCATATCTAGTGTAAATGCATAAGTTTGGAATTATCGAACATTTACTCCGTGTTTTCATTAACACGTTGACGACCAGCCTATTTTTGCTTGCATTTTTTTTTTGTAAAAAAATGCGTCCTGCCATCAGGACGCATGGTCCCAGAAAACAGTTTTTTTGCCGAGTTTTTTTTTAAGTTGAATTTTTTGGAATTTTTATCAGTAATTATAAAATCATAATCTTCTGGAACGCTAGATACTCGATATCTGCGCACAAGACGTTTTTTGGAACCTGCATCCTGCCATCAGGACGCATTGTCGCCAACGTGTTAATACTATAGTCCCCTCTCACGCATCATAGAGGTGTTAGTCCTGAAAGCAGAAAAACGAATATGCTGTCTCCGTATCATCGCATTGAGGAAAACAATCAAATTTAGACTCAATATTTAGGTTAACGTTTAATTAGCTTTTTTGGGCTTCACTAAACTCAAGCGTACTCTAACCTCAGAGAATTAATGATTAACACATACAAAGTGAGCCGGATTCCTTTTAAGATGGGCCGAAAAAGTGGGAAAGTCAAGCAATTTTTGTTAAATGATTGGTTAATTGGATTATAAATTATTCGCGGCCTTCGGCCGCGCCACTTCCAAACCCAATTGACCCATCATCCCCCAAAATTCCTTAACTTCATCACGCTTTGGCATAACGCCAAATCAATGTTAAGACTGTCTCCAGGACAGAACAGAATGAGGAATTTAAGCATGTAAATACCATGTCTAACGTAATTTAACCTAACCTGACCAAACCTAACCTAACCTAAGCTATGGTAAAACGGGTGGTTTTCGCGGACACTCCTTGTTTTTTGTACTTTCGGATCCTATGACGATTTTATCCTCGTTCGGAGACTTGAACAAAAGACCTCATTTTGTACGGTGTTAAATTGGCTATCAATCCATAGCAAATTTAACGTCGCTGCAGCAACAGCCAAGTAATGAGGCAAGCGAGATCCAGGGTGAAATCAGCCAAGGCTGATTTCGCGGTTGTCTCGGTGATAATCGCGCGAGACAAATGCCATTTTCGTGAATTATGCTTTTCAATGACCTGCCTCGTTCATTACGTCAATGAACTCCTGGAAATACGGTAACATTCTAATTTTCATTTGTATAAAGATCATATCCCTCCGCCATCACAATGAAATATTTACGCATGAAAATGAGCCCAATGTTGACAGTCATGAATTTATTTAAAAACATCTTGAGTACGGAAACCCTAAAATTGTCGCGCTTTAGTGATTCAAAATGAATAAGGCGAACGTCAATAGCACTAGTTGACTCCGGGCTGCATAACAAGACTAGATTACAAGGGAGAATGATACATAGAAAAAAAGGCAAAATCACAGAATAAAAACTGAAAGATCACCGTTCCTTTTCAAACTCAGACCACAACTTTCTCAAAATGGTTGCTATCATAAAAATGTGCATATTTGGCATAATGGAAAAAAAATGAATATTGCAACTACGGAAGAAAGAAAGCCATTCATAAAAAACCTGCAAAACTTGCTTCTCTGCTTAAAAAAAAAAAAAAGCAGATCAAGAAAGCACAGTTTTCTCAGGCGGAAAACACCACAAAGTTCCACGGAGAAAAGCATTTTGAAGCTGAAGAAGCGATCATCCGCTATAGGTCCTCACAACTGTCGCATGCCCAATAACAAACGTGGATCTCATTTTCAGTGAGTCCAGAAAAAAACTGTAGGGATTCAAATACTATGGCACCAAGTACCCCACTCTTGCTTTCAATCCACTCACCATCCTTCTCAATGCATTTTTGGCATTATGTACGTGGGACAGCTTCACACATAGACTTTCCAAATGTTTTCTTCCTTTTTTCCCGCCGAGTTACAGGTGCTGGAATCCCTGGTCGTCAATGTCTCCAATCTCTTCCTCTTCTTGACTTTGCGACGGCTGCCGTTTCTGCTGCTGCTGGGACTTTCCTTTCCCTTGTTTCTTCTCTCTGGTTTTCACCTTCCTCCAAGCCGTCTCCATGGCTACATCAGCTGTTAGCGCCCAGGGCTCGGTTTCCTCTTTTCTTCAGCGGCTTTTTTCCTTTATTGAAATCAACGACGATGGGACTTGAAAAATTTTACTGAACGGGGACTTGAAAGGAATTTTTTTCCCAGAGACGGGCTTTGACAGAGAGAAGCAGATTGCTCTTCTAGCATGAGTTATGCCTGTGGAAGTGCTAGGTTGACCTGACTGCAATGCCTCCATGGACCTATCTTGATGTTCCTCCTGTAATGCAGGAATAGAATTCTGTGCCTGCAGTTGAGATGGTGGTGATTGGTCGGTCATTAGGCTTGATCCAGGGTTTTCACGTCCCGATGTATAGTGGTGGCCATTCTCCATCACAGATACCTTGCATAACCCAAAATAATGGTTATAAATGTGCCAGAGTTGCTGCTCGGGAGAGGCTTCATCCCCATTGAGTTCTACGTCGAATTTTCCTTCGATCCTAAGCTTGAACTTCTGGAGAGTTTCAGGGGCAATGTTTCCTTCAATCGTATCCAGGACTTCATGAGGGGTAAAGGTTATTCCTGGTTCGTCGGTTGAAGCAACAGGACGAGGTTGAGGCTTCTGTTGCCTCCCAGCATGAGGATCTATTGCGTTGCACTTTGTATAGTCCGGGCGATTGGTATCGAAAGGAACGAGACCAGCCTTTCTGAAGCCTGAAGTTGCCAGATGACCTCGTTCCCGGACTTCCC